>JABFEA020000043.1:33575854-33594775 GCA_019775915.2 Cyphomyrus plagiostoma
TATGTCTGACACAGCAGTGCATTCAGACCATTATTCTGCTTGCTAAAGCTGCCAGACAGGACAAGGGGAAAAAAAAAAAAACACACTTCATGAGGGTGGCCTGAGGGCCCGACATCCTCTAGTAGGCCTTGTGCTCACTGCCCGGCACCGTGGAGCTTGATTGGCATTTGCCATAGAATACTAGAATTGGCAGGTCCATCACTGGCACCCTGTGCCTTTTACAGATGAGAGCAGGTTCACCCTGAGCACATATGACAGAAGTGAAAAGGTCTGGAGAAGCTGTGGAGAACATTATGCTGCCTGTAACATTGTTCAGCATGACCGGTTTGGTGGGGGGTCAGTGATGGTATAGGCATATCCATGGAGGGACACACAGACCTCTACAGGCTAGACAACAGCACCTTGAATGTCATTAGGTATCAGGATGGACCCATTGTCAGACCCTATGCTGGTGCAGTGGGTCCTGGGTTCCTCCTGGTGCATGACAATGCCCGGCCTCACAGAATATGCAGGCAGTTCCTGGAGGATGAAGGAATGGATACCGTTGACTGGCCCCCATGCTCGCCTGACCTAAATCCAATGGAACACCTCTGGGACATTATGTTTCAGTCCATCCGACGCCACCAGGTTGCACCTCAGACTGTTCAGGAGCTCAATGATGCCCTGGTCTAGATCTGGGAGGAGATCCCCCAGGACACCATCCATCATCTCATTAGGAGGATGCCCTGACATTGTTAGGCATGCATACAAGCCATTGGGGGCCATACAAATTACTGAGTATGATTTTGAGTTGCTGCAATGAATTTTCAGCAAAATGGACCAGCCTGCTGCATCATTTTTTCCACTTAGATTTTCGGGGTGTCTTTGAATTCAGCCCTCTGTAGGTTGATCATTTTCATTTCCATCAAATGATGTGGCATTTTTTTTGTTCCTAACACATTACCCAGTGTATATCAGTATAGATATCTAGCATGACTTTTTTCCCATTGAGATCTGATGTATTTCCAAAGTGTTCCTTTAATTTTTTTGAGCAGTGTATGTAATAATGACTGTTGAAGGCTAAACTGATGAAACATATATATCAGTTTGGCCTTGAACAGTCATTATTTTTCAGTAAACAATATCTAAGGCTAGTGAACTACTTCATATGGCTGCAATAAATGAATGTGTAATAGCTGTGTTAGATACTTCCAAATATATGTGTTAAAAAGAATGTGTAAAAAAGCATCAAACGGTGCATGTTACTGAAGAATCTTTTCTTTCTTTCATTCATTCATTCATTCATTCATTCATTTATTGCTGTAAATAACATTGTGTGTCCGGAAAAGTTACTTTTGCATTGTGGTGTTCTTGTTACAAAGCATACATCCATCTTATTCAAATATGACATATTTTATCTTCTAGGACTGTTATACAATAACGGGTATAAAAAGAATACACACAAATGTTTGGTAAATTATTTTTTTTTGTTTAATTAAAGAGACAATGAATACAATAAACTTTTTTATTCCAATACAATGTTTCACATACTTTTTACAATTCTGAGGGGATAAAACAAAGCTCTTTGTGTAGGAAGTATCAGTTTGTTGATTTAGGGGTTACCTGCTGTGTATCAAAATAGAATCCTTCTTGTCTATTCAATAGACAATGTTACTTTTATACTAGGCAGTTACTTTTGTAATAATCTTTTATACAGGACAAGGTATGCCTGATGAATGAAATGAAAGCGCACACCCTATCCAGCTGCCATTGAATTGCATGAAAATTAGCAAATTATTATGCAATAATGGGTATCTTTGAGCAGAAGCAGAAATTGTACAGCTGTCCTCTTCCAGGGAACGCCTAATCATTTCAGGGCTCACACTCTTACATACACAAGCACCCCTCACCTTGTCCCCCTTTTGCTCGTGGTTTCAGGCAGTCCTTTGAGTGGCACATATTCTTCTCCATTCCCTCCATCATCTCCTGCGAAGCTTTCTTGAACTGTCCTTCGGGCTTCACGGGACAGTTTTTCAAAACGGCGCAGAAAAAAGATGATTGAGGCCAGCAGGATGGCCTGCAGCACTACGAAGATGAAGAGGCTGACCTGTGAGGCAAGCGCCAGACTGCAGTACCAGTACCTGCAGGACTCCAGTACTTCTTCCTCTGCCAAGTACATGACTAGCCTCCCCTGCAGACCAGGAGGCGAGCTGCAGGTGACATTGCGATAGCTTTTGCGGTTCTCCTGTCTGAGAAGCCAGCTGCGCAGGTAGAGCACGCCACAGTCACAGACCCAAGGATTGCCATAGAGAGACACAGAGTGCAGGGCGAGCATATGGTCCAGCAAGCCATTGGGCAGAGAAGTGAGCTGGTTGTCATGGAGATGGATCTCTCTAGAGTCGGGAGGGAAGGCATTGGGCAAGTTGCTGCCTCTTAGCATACGGCCACTGCAATCAACATACCCCCTTGAACAGGAACACACAGATGGACAACCCTCTGTCACCAGTAGAGGGAGCAGGAGATACAGGAGCTGGCTGAGGTATGGATAATTGATCTTCATTTTTCAAATGGTGCCTGGAGACAGAACCATTAAGTCAGATGAATTTAAGGCGTTAAATAAATAGTAAGGATGACTGAAATAGCCAAGAAATGAAATGGCAGAGTAGCTATATTACAAAGGGTTTGTCAGAATACATGACTAACACACAATTGACAATCTACAGTGCAGGTGAACATAATATCCTGTGACTCAGATCTTGTGCTGCCAGTAGTAAACACATTGTTCTACCATGACAATGATGTATGTGTTTTCATCTTTTTTCAGTTGGTCTTGTTCTTGGTCCTGTTTCTTTTAATAAACATTCTGCCCATACTTTAAACATATCTAGACCTCTCCATAAAAGGATTTTAATTTTGTAAATCTGAAAATATACAAGATTAATAATATATGCATAAAATGTGCACTAGCTAAAATTTACTGGTTCATATGTTAAGTAATTGTTGTACCTTGAAGAACTTACTTCCATAAATGTCTAGCTGTATAAAAGGGTTTAGGTTACATAAGTTTACCTTACATAAATTGAAAATTTACTTTAATGACAACAATAAAAAGCTTGATAATATTGCGTTGTAAGTATTCAAAATACAAACCAGTTACGAGCGTGATGCTTACCGCGTGTTTGCAAGTTGTAGCACAGACAGGCTTGTGGGGAGGTTCCTAATAGGACTATAACAACTGCCCTCTGTTGATAAAGCCCCTCTGACGGAGACAGGAAACAGGAAGTGTACTTGGTCTGACATTCAGTCCATCTTCACCAATTACCATAGCTCCATGCAGTCCAAAAGTACAGTCATGCTATATCAGACAATAACAGGGCACTGGCATGACACATCCTGCTCAATAAACCACAGCCTTCTGGTGACATCTTCATCTGACTTTGTGTTAAGAGCTGTTGGTGGCCTTTTAGCAGTTTATTGCCATTTGTCACAAAATCAACACACATAGCACCAACCATGGCCACATATAACAGTGGTTTAATATTTCAATTATATTTGACCACGTCTGTGAGAAGCTGGAAAACCAGCCTTTCAAAACCATGTAAGTGTTGTTTAAAGGAGAGTGACGTGTGGATGAGCTGGAGAAGCAAGTGCCATGGAGATAAGTGGTGACTCAGCTCTCTGGTTTGGGTCAGATGCCAGACTTTGAGTCCTGGGGTTAACATGCTGAAACGTTGCATTTCAAGCGGACAAAAATGTCCCAATACTGAAGAAAAACAGCAAGTGACCAGGTTGATGTATAAGTTTAATTCATTGTCATCATGTGTGCAGGAGTTTCACTTGAACAAAGCGGTAGTTCTAAAATAAACAACGTGGTCCACTAATAAAGCGGATGGCACAGCTCATATACAGTGAAGTGTGTACAAAGGGGCTCTAAACACACACACACACACACACACACACACACACACACACATGCACAAGCATGTTATCACCTCCTGAACAATGCTCACTCACATTTCCACAAGTACCTTTATAATTTACTTGGTTGATCTGTAAATCTTTCCAAAAAATTATTTAGCATACACAATTTTAAAGTCTGAAAGCCAAGCAGAAACAGAAAATACAGTCTATTCTGACTATAAGAAAAAAAAATGTTTTTTGCTGCTCTGCATGTATCTCAGTTTCTATTTATTTAAATAGTTTAAATACAAAAACACACAAAAAGTATTATGATTAAAGTACAGGAAGTGCGCTTCCTATTGAAATAATGTCAGGCACTTACAACCTGTGTTTCCTTATTTCCATTGGCTATTATGTGGATATGTAATGGTACACTAAGATGAGAGTTGCCATTTCAGTAAAAAAAATATATTGCATTCAAGAGATATGACATGACTTAATGAGTAATTATTTCTTTTGTTATTCTTTTTAAACTGATTATTGACTACACCAAATAGCTGTTGTCTTTAGCATACCTACCTGCTGTGTTGGCTTGTACAAACATAATCTATACATGTTTTATGCTTGGAAGAAAGCTTTCTTTTTGTTTAGCTTTTTAATGAAGCAGTTGCTACTGGGAAGTGGATCTTAAAGAAATATTCACATACAATATCCAGAAGTGAACTGACTGGCATGAACACAAGTAGTACAACTGACAGACAAATCATGACCAGCATCAAAATAATTCTGAAAATGTCCTGTTTCTTGGAATGTAATTAATTCTGTTCAGGACTGTGGAGCAAATTCCACATTACAGAAAATTACAGAAAATCCAGGTTGGACAATCTTAAGATCCATGTCAATGCAACATTCTCACTTACACTCACCCTGAAAAATAGTCATGAAACACGTAGAGAATAAAATATTAACACCATAAATTGTATCAACAGCTTGGACAAACTTAATATGTCATATTCATAAATACAATCTTTTAAATATTACACCATGTTAATTCTGTTAATATTATTAATAGGTTTTAAATGAACATCAAGTACAGTTTAAAAAACCATGAACTCCTAAACACCACATTGATCATGCTCCTGCATAGTGCATACAGACCAGTGGATATCACAATTATACAGGCCCATTCACTGAACAGCAAAGAAGTCCTATGTAGCTATATACACATTAGATATTTTTGTGGGCATTCATTTTTATAATGTAAATAACATAGTTTAGTGACCTTAGGAAAAAAACTGCTAGTTTAGAAAGAGGGGTTCATTGCACTACTGTGTTTTCTAGCATTTTGAAAGCAAAAAAAAAAATCACTGATCCTGCTCATGCATTTGCTGTTGCATCTTCTGAATCATCTCCTGCATCCTCTTCAGCTGCAGAGACAGGGAGAGCTGCTATGAAACACACTTAAGTGGCATGATCCCATTTCAGTTGGTAAATATCCTGATACTGCCACCATGTGGACAACATTGCTGTCACCTTACATTATGACTACCCATAATTACCAGCATTGCTTCTTCTATAAATTGTTTGTAAGACTACTACATATACATACATACTTTCAGCAGAGTGACCATGTCGGTATCTACAGCACCAGTAATCAAGGTTTAATTTTATCCAGCAGAAAACCACAGATATTAGGCACCACAAGGCCCAGAATCTGTGTAGATTTTGCGAAACAGTGATCCTTTACCTAGCAGTTTCGAGTCTTTTCCAATTCATATTTATTTATATGTGCATCTATATATGGACTATATTGCAAAACGTATTGGGACATCCCTCCAAGTAATTGAATTCAGGTGTTCTAATCACCTCCACAGGTCAAGCACCTAGGCATGCAGACTGCTTCTACAAACATTTGCAAAAGAATAGGTCGCTCTCAGGAGCTCAGTGAATTCAAGTGTGGTACTGTGATAGGATGCCACATGCGCAATAAGTCCATTTGTGAAATTTCCTTGATACTAAATATTCAATGGTCAACAATGTGGTAGCAATTGTGAATGACAGCAACTCAGCCACAAAGCCTATGTAAAATCACAGAGCAGGGACAAAAGCACACCACCACGGGACTCTAGAGCAGTTCTCTTGAGTGATAAATCAGGCGTCTCTGTCTGGCAATCTGATGGATTGGTCTTGGTTTGGTGGTTGCCAGGAGAAGGGTACTTGCCTGACTGCATTGTGCCAAGTGTAAAATTTGGTGGATGGGGGATTATGGTGTGGGGCTGTTTTTCAGGAGTTGGGTTTGGCCACTTAGTTCCAGTGAAAGTGACTTAGAATGCTGCAGCTTTCTAAGCCATTTTAGACAATTTCATGCTCCCAGCTTTGTGGGAACAGTGGGATGGCCCCTTCCTGTTCTAACATGACTGCACACCAGTGCACAGAGCAAGGTCCATGAAGACATGGATGGACAAGTCTGATATGGAGTAGCTTGACTGGCCTGCACAGAGCCCTGACCTCAACCCAACAGAACACCTTTGGGATGAATTAGAGGGGAGTCTGCAAGCCAGGCCTTCTCATCCAACATCAGTGCTTGATCTCACACATTCCCTCCTGGAAGAATAGTCAAAAATTTCCATAATCACACTTCAAAACTTTGCAGACAACCTTCCCAGAAGAGTTGAAGGGTGGGTCAACTCCATGTTAAAGCCTATGTGTTGGGATGTCATTGAATTTCATGGGTGTTTAAAGGCAGGTGTCCCAATACTTTTGGCAATATTGTGTATTATATGCTCGCACATATACACACTGTACAAAACTCTGTGCTTTCTTTTCTATCATAGATGCTGTATTTACATATTTATACCACACCATAATAACACTTTATAGATGCAGATTCACAGATTCATATTTTATATTTTATTATTTATCACACATGAATTTGTTATACAGCTGTTTGTAATACTTTTTCACTGTTTTGCAGTTTTTAAATTAGATGCCAAACTACATTTCATTGTCAGAATACTTTGTGCAATGACAATGAAGTTGAGCCTTGTCATGCCCCGATCGTCCGCTCCTCCTGTGTGCCACACCCCCTCGTTATCCCAGTGTGGATTCCTGGTGTTTACCAGCTGTCCCTGATTGTTGTCATTAGTTCATTGTATTTAGTCCGCGTTTCCGTTCGTTTCCCCAGTCCGGTCATTGACGTTTTACGTCTGGTCAGTACGTTTTTGCCTGCCTTTTCCTGGAATTAAACCCCGTGTTCCCCGATACCTGGCTCCCTATGCTTTTGTCGGCGCTCTGGGTGCCCGCCTTATAACAAGTCTAATCTGATATAATTTTGTGTTCAGAGAAATTCAGAGATGCTTCACACCAAACCAACAGGAACTCACCTCCTCATCCTTCATCTTAATCAGTTTCTCCGTCTCCATGTCCGGGGTGGGCAGGGGCAGAATGGGTATTGGGCTGTCCATGCGATTGTCCTGGGCCAATTTACTGTGAGAGACAAGATGTGCAGTGAGTCATCCTGGTCAAAATCCACCCACACACACCAAAAACTGCAAACATACACATGCAAAACATTTCAATTAATTTACAATTATATAAGATATAAGATGATATATTAAATATTAGATAAGATATAAGAATCTTTATTGTCATTGTCACTTGACAATAAAATGGAGAACGTGCAGATGACTCAATGTGAGGCATGAGTAATAAAAGAATTTACAAATTGCACTTACTATACATATTGCGCTGGATATATAAATTGCACTTATGAAATATAAAAATTAACAGTTCTGTTTAGAGTTTAAGGTCATGATTGCTTTTGGATGAAAACAGTTTTTTAGGCGGTTTGTCCTAATTTTCATTGTTCTGTATCTGATGGCAAAAGCTGAAAGAGATGGTGACCGGGATATGATAAATCATGTCCAGCATCGAGAGGTGTAGATTTGTTCCAGGGTGGGGAGAGGGCAGCCAATCGTTTTCTCTGCTGCCCTGATGACCCTGTGGAGAGCTTTTGCATCTGAGGAAGTGCAGCTGCTGTACCACACGCCGAGTCCGTATGTAAGTAAACTCTCAATGGAACAGTGGTAAAAGGCAAGGAGCTGCTATTTGGGAAGAGGATTCTCAGAAAATACAGTCTCTGCTGCACCTTATTCAGCAGCTCCTTAGTGATAGCACTCCAGGTCAGGTCATCCTTCAACTCAATACCCAGGAACCTGAACACCGAGACCCTCTCCACATATGCTCCGTCAGTGGTGAGTGGCTGAATATCAGTGAAACCAGTAACCAGCTCCTTTGTTTCCGTGGTGTTGAGGAGCAGGTTGTTGACTCTGCAGCACTCTGACAGCTGCTCCACCTCGTCCCCGAATGCCAGCTCACTCTCCTTGCCCAAGATGAGTCCGATCACCGTCGTATCATCTGCAAACTTAATGATCTTGTTGTTGAGGTGTGTGGGGACACAGTTATGTGTGTGGACGGTGTAAAGGAGCGGGCTGAGTACACAGCCCTGCAGTGTCCTGGTATTGATACTGAGAGCAGTAGAGGTGTGGGAACCCAGTCTGACCCTCTGGGAGCGACCTGACAGAAAGTGCTAAAACCATGTCTAAGCATTCATTTATACATCAGAACTGAGTGAGACACCATTTGCACATGTGATGAGGTGTCCAGCTCTGTCCTACCTGGTCATCTGCTGTATACACTGTGCTCTGTAGTTTTCGTAGTGCACGTCACATGTCACATCCTTTAGGTCATGCATGTGTGTTCGGATCAGCATGTTTCGCAGCTTCACAAAGTCACAATGCGACTGGTTCTCCACTGTGGGATGAAGTGGTCAAAGGAAACTGAGAATCTCATCCCCCCCACGTCGTAATATAATAATCTGCTATAGATATAAATAACTCAGGACTTCAATGGAGTTCATCTGTGATAAAGTTGAGTACTCTGTGACTGTGACTCTTAATACTCAACTGGTTGGTTGAAACAAAATTCTGGTTTGGATTTTTACTCTCTGCAACTGAAATGTCCACCTCTGAATACAACATTACAGTACAACTAAGAAAGACAAGCACAAGATAAATATGCTACTAGTGCCAGACACAAGTTCCAGTTTCTCATCATACAGAAATACACCTACTGCTACCATATGGACAACAGCTGTAATAAACTACTGCAGAGACTGATTTTGGTATAAACATGCTGAATATGAGCCAACACAATAATCAAGCCAGAACAAAGTCAGACTAAACAAAGAATAGAAACATGGTTGATTGAAATCAGCACCAAGCACTCTGTTCAAACATCTGCTAGCCAAACTGATCATCAGTCCCTCCAGGTTTGTGTTATTCTGTGATTGAAGAAACAAATGCAAAATCAAGCAAACTCCCAAAGGCAGAGTCTCCTTGACATATTACAAGAGTACAGTACCCACCTTCAACAATGCCCCAGGGGTAGAGTCTCCCTCGCACCCGCTGACCTCTGGCCTCCACTACCGTATTGCTCCCAATCACAGCAAAGGGGATGCTCTCCTGAGATTTGACAGTGAGAAACATGTAAAATATACCTCAGATCCTCAGAGTTGAATCTCTGATTTATGCAGTGTCAGCCTTCAGCAACAGAAGGACAGTTCTGTTAACTATCCAACTAGAATACCAATGACAGTTTTTTATTGCTTTGCAAGATAATAATTGTAATTTTCACTGACTTTTAGTTCTTTGTCTTGCTGCTTAAACTCATCATCCTCATCTGAATCACAGTCTGGAAACTGGTACACTTTGATCCCAAATTTGTCGATCTCTTCCCGTATCTTGAATCGAAAGGATTAAGCCAAACGTAAACCACATGACATGTATGCAGTGGAACACACAATGGCAGGTATTGTGACAATGCACTCTAGAAAAAAACATGCATCAGAATGGGAATTATCCACACACTGTGAAATGACATGAAAGAAATCTGTACAGTAAAGATCAGTCAGTCAGAATGACACAGTGAAATGAACAGAAATACAGAGGAAGGGAACCACAGGAAGACACTGAAGGACGCAGGCCACCATACAACAGACAGATGCAAACAGCTGCCATCTCACCCTGTCCTTCAGCTTCTTGATCTCAATTGGTGTCAGACAGTCTGCCTTGGCAATGAGAGGCACCACATTCACCTTCTCATGAAGAGCCTTCATGAACTCCACATCCACAGGCCTTAAGCTGCTTGGCAGGCATCAAAGGCATGTTGAACAAGTGGTCACAACACAGACCATTAAAAACATACATAGATGCAATTTTATCCATTCTGTCAGCAGATTAGTTTATATATTCAGGGTTATGCAAAATGTTAAAGTATTAGTTGTAGAATGGCAGCACCAATAAAAGATTAAAATGTATCAAAAAGGTGACATATTGATATTATACATGGAGAAAGTACAAGTAACTTTGGGTAAGAATGTGTCTGTCTATCTATAAGATATTTCAGAATATACTGAATGCCATTTATTTATCCATCCATCCATCTTCCACACAGTTACCTAAAACAGGATCAAGATTTATGTACCATATTTCTCCCATATCGGTGGTTTTAGTGTCTGCAGTTTACCACGGTCCAAAATAAAAAGGTAAAATGTGTAACATGTTTTTTTCATTGTTTCTTTGCCATTGGATATTAATGTTTTTTTTGCTCTATCATCTTTTGAGAATTACTCAAACAACTAAAACATCAGAATCCCTTTCATTCAAGAGAGAGAGTACAGTATTGTACAGTGCTGTATAATAATGTATAATATACTCTATTGATACTGTATTTAATGTTGCTAATGTCTTATTGTGCGTAATTTATCAATTACATGTTACCATGTTTAAGTACACAAAAATCTCTTTTTGCACAGAGATTTTCTACATTTGCATGTTGTTATTCACTTAGCATTTACAAAGAATGTACTCAGTATTCTTTGCTAACAAATACATTTACAGTAACTTCACCATTTGGGCACCTTTATTAGCAAGAAGTCATATCTTTGATTCGTCAAAGTAACCTCCTCTAGCAGTTGTAACACATTAAGGACATTAAATAATGCTCTGTTTCATGGGAGGAAACAGGTAACTAGTGCATTTAAAGGATAACATGGAATTTGAATATGCCATCACCACACAAACTCAGTTCTTTCAAATCACATTAAGTACTGTATGTGAGTACCAGTTTACTTTTTATCAAGAGCTGCAATTTGTAATGTGCAGCTGTAGGTGTCATGCTCTAATTTGTTTGTCACAGTATGACGGGCAAGATAAAACTTGCTGGCATTGTCAAGAAATGAAGTTGTTCGGTATGAACACACCCATTGCTCTGCAATCCATTCATCTGATGCACTGGACACGCCTACTCTCATCTTATATTTGTAAATACATATTGTATTTATCTCAAGCCCTAAATAGAATGCTGAGTAAGGTAAGGTGTGATTATAAAATAAATACATTTAGTTGCATATTATTATGCAACTAAAACACCAATAAACTGCATAAATGACTAAATCTAGTGACTGAGAGATGGGACCAGGCACAGAAAAGCCAACGAACCCGTGACCAAATGGTGCGATGAAGTATAGGCAGCAGTGCACTCGGTTATCCAGAATGTTCTTCCTGTTGAGGCCGCTCTCATCTCGAAAATACTGCTCGAACTGCTGATCAATGTAATCTGTGATTGGCTTCCAGCTGGGAAATGCAGACACACAGAAACCATCATTGTACAAACTGTCATTACATAAGTTTCCGCAAAGCTCTATTCAAGGGTGGCCTGAACCCACACCAGGAGCAATGCTGAAAAAGCTTATAGCCATCTGACTGTCCATACAGATAGAAAACCTACAGGAAGTAAAGGAGTTCAAGGGTTCTAAAAACTGATGTGTCATTGGTTAAGTGATTTTTTTCTTGGTTTGAATTTTAAGTGTGAGTTGATGTTTATTTGACTTATACTCCTGTTTTATTTAGAGGATCACTCTGGTTATGGGAGCTCTGACATCACAGTGTCATCATAGCATGTCTCCTAATAGTGCTAACACTGAAAACTGAAACCGTACCGCTTACCACTCATTGTTGTTAACAGCGTCTCCAAATCCAGGAGTGTCTACAATGGTCAGTTTCAGCTTTACTCCCTTTTCCTCGATATCCACTGTGTGCTTGATGATCTCCACCGTCTGGCTGATACGCTCTAGAGGTCAGACAAAAATTAGCACTTCTGCTAGGAATTTTACTGCACGAGACACTATTTAGCTTATCCACATATTGATTTATTCCGTATTGAAATGGATTATACGACAATATGCAGTTGTATGAAAATTCACCTCATCAAGGATATTTGCAAGGATATACACTATATGGACAAAAGTATTGGAATACCTGGCCATTACACCCACAGGAACTTTTATGACCTCCCATTATAAATCCATAGGCATCAATATGAAATTGGTTCCCCTTTGCAACTATAATAACTGGCAATCTTCTGGGAAAGCTTTCCACAATTTCTCCCATATCCAATGATTTTGGAGTATGTTTGTGGGAATTATTGCCCATTCATTCACTGATGTTGGATGTGAAGGCCTGGCTCACAATCTGTTGCAAAGGTGTTTGGTGGGGTCGAGGTCAGGGCTCAATGATGGCCAGTCAAGTTCTTCCACACCAAACTAACTCAACCATGTCTTTATGGACCTTGCTTTGTACACTAGAGCACAGTCATGCTGGAACAAAGAAGGCAAACTGCACAGAATTCCGTTTCCATGCACCCCAGTCGCCCAAAGGAGGATGGGGTCCCCTTCCAAGTCTTGATTCCTCTCAAGGATTCTTCCTTAACACTGTTGCCTCAGGCTTTGGGGCTTCGGCCCCGTTATATGTAAAGTAGTTTGTAACAATGGCAGTTGTTAAAAACGCTTTGAAATTCTCCAAAAAGTCTTGGTATGCTAAAGCATTAACACTTCCCTTTACTGAAACTAAGAGGCCTAGCCTAACTCCTGAAAACAACCTCATATCATTATCCCTCCTTCACCAAACTTTACAGCAAGCATAAAGCAGTCCGGCAGGTAATGTTCTCCTGGAATCTGCCAAACTCCAACTTGTCTATCAGATTGCATTGCTGATTTCAACACATTATGCACCTCAGCAGTTGCCAACCCTGCTCTGTTACTTTTACGTGGTCTGCCACTTTGTGGCTGTGTTTCTGTTCTCCCTAAATGTTTCCACTTTGAAAGAATATGACTTACAATTCACAGTGGAATACCTAGCAGAGAAGAAATTTCACGGACCTACTTATTACAAAGGTGGCATGCTTTGACAGTACCACACTTCAATTCACTGAACTCTTCAAAACGACCCCTTCTTTCACAAATGTAAACCTCCTAGCATGGCTAGGTGCTTGATTTTATACACCTGTGGCAATGGGTCTAAAGGAAATTCAATAATTAAGGGGTATGTCCTAATACTTTTGTCCATATAGTGAACATATATTATAATAAACTCAGATATACAGTATAAGCTCAGTGGTACATGCAGTATGAACAGCATTGCTTGCAGAATACCTACCCTCAGCATTCAAAAGCTTGCGGTCTTTGTACAGGTCTGTGAGGAACAGGCTATTCACCAGAGTGGACTTCCCTAATCCAGACTCCCCTGAAGCACAGGCAGACTGTTACTCCCAGTATTTACTATCAGAGCCCTATAGCTGCAGCCATGACTGTACATGTCAGGTACAAATAACAGTCATCATAAGCTGAGAAATATAAAGTGAGAATCACACAACAAATTTCATAACTTTTTGACTATCTTGATTTACTGTTTCATTTTCTATATAGTAATTCTTTTGTATATGTTCTTTACCTCTCATCTATATTGTTTGTTTCGTGTAACATTGGCTTTGGGAGTCACTAATACAGTCTTGTTGTAACTCAATGACAATAAAATCTTTGAAAATTGACATTTGTAGAGAGGATTCCCACTATTACTCAGGCCAGTGTACCATGTGAGGGCTGTCTGTGATACAGTTTGACATGTCACAAGGCCTGGCTCTGCCTTACCTGCCACCATGAGAGTGAAGTCAAAGCCCTTCTTCACAGACTTCCTGTGTACTTGGTTGGGGAGGGTGGCGAATCCCACATACTGCTTGTCCTTGAGATAAAGTAGGACAGAGAAAAAGATTGGCAGAGGACTTGTTAAACAAACACAAACAGGACACACTGGCATGACGAGTCAGAAAAAATGTGCCTGAAAGACAATGCCTGAAACAACAAGGAGAGGCTGCAAATGGCTCAGAAAGGTCATTACATGTCACGTATGATTCAATGAACACATTACAAAAGACCTGAAAAAGGGTAAAAAGAGGGTAAAGGGTAAAAAAGTTTAATAGGCCTTTAACAAGGCACATTATTGCAAATGACACTATGACTGTTGAGTGAGTGCAATGGGAGAGTAATTTCCAACTGTTTTAATGTGTGAGGGATAAGTCTTTGGGTCTTTCAAATGAACATCTGTGGGTCTCGAGGGCCCATACTAGGGGGAAGAACACAAATGCTAGCATGCTTCTGAGCTCCCATCCTGGGCTGGCTGGGAATGGAACACAGGGCCTCCATTGAGCAGGCCTGAATGGCTCTTTCACCAGTCTTCCTCGCTCGCCATGCAGAAACTAACCAAGAGCTTCCAAATCTCTGCTGAGGTTGTCATAACTGTCACTTGCCTCCCAAGTACCCAAAATATTTCACAAACACCAACTGTAAAGTACGGAAAGAGTAAAAAAAAAAAAACTTGGACAGACATTTCTGTTTTTGTAACTGGGAACAGTTGGAATTAGTTATACTGGATATACAGTGGGAGTATTCAGTGTGCTGTCAATCACAGAATGTGGCTAATCCATAGCCTTTTTGTTTTCAGTGCTGTTAAGCATGTAAAACAGAAAGATCTTACAAATCAAACAGTCTTGTGCATCATGGTGACCTGTGATGAGAGGAATGGCACCTCTCTCAAGAGATTTCTCCCGAGGGCTGTATATCTGTGCTAGATAAGGATTCTCATAATGCCCCACTCATGGGTGGACATCCATAACAACAGGGCACAGCAAAACTTACCAGGCAGCCATTGGGGGGCTCTGACAGTGCCCAATAGCCTTCTCTAACCCAACATCACATCCTCTATGTAGAGGGTTACACAGCACAGTACATATGACAATAGCACCAGAGTAGTAAACAGGATCTCATCCCTTCCTAATCTCCAAACTTCCCTCCTGGAGTAGCAGACCCTTAACCTGTTGAACCCTGCCTAGGTTTTTCTTCCTTTCTCTAATATGTTCAAAGAAACCACCATCATTACTCCAGTCAGCACAAATAAGACTTCATATAGGAAATCTGTCATTCTGGTTTTAAAGTCACCATTGCTTTAACCTGCTCTAAACCTACCCCTATTCCTCTCAGAACATCTGTCACCCAGCTGTCTGCTCTGCCCCTTTCCCCCTAGGAGATTTGGTTAGCCATACTCCTGGACCAGGCACCATCACTATACCTTCAGCCTTGTTGTCCTCACTCTGGGGGAGAGCAGACGCTCCACAAGCTTCTCCTGTAGCATGATGGCATCCATCTCAGACGGAGCAGACAGACAGAGACGCAGAAGCTCCGCAACAGGAGCAACAGCGGTGCTGCCAAGAATAGACTTACTAGAGGAATGAGACGGAAACCACCTCCCCCTCTTACACTCTCTCTCTACCTCTCTCCCTTTAGGGCTGCTGTTGCCTCGTGTGCTGGCATGTTCTGGAGGAGCCTAGGACTCATACATCACAACTGTTTCCTGTACCCGTCCCTGACCAGGTCAGGGTGGAGCTTCAGGGGAGGCGGCAAGAGTAAGATAAGGAAAAAGGAGGAAGGAAAAAGTATAAAGGGACAAAGAGTAAGACAAGAAGTAGGTGTGGCCAAGGGGGATAAATGCCACATTCATTCATTCAACCTGCTATTTTTTCAGGAAAACTATACATTAATTCATGTGGTCTGAATTTTGAGAAAAATGTGAGGAAAAGCTGCAAAATTCAGTGAACAGAGTGAGAAATGTACATAGCTGTTCAGAGTCAATGTCAACATTGACCAATATAACAAGATGTATAACCTACAATAATATAGATTAATAATATATATAATAATATATAATATATCACATAGTATAATATATATAATATATCGCAATAAAGTATATAGTCATGTATCATGGCACAACATAGATTATATCCACATATAAATAAAGGTTAGAGTCATTATATAGTATTACTTAATCAGGTCGTGTATGACACAAAAAAAAAGTTGTGGTCTAAGCAAAGTCAAGGGTCGATGCTTCAGGTTCACAGACACGTGCAGTACCAACAAATTTTTGCACTGGTTGAAGAATGACAGGAGGAAACCAATGAACTGGAAGGGAATCAACAGCATCTTGTGAAATGTCCATTGTGGTTCTTTTCTGAGCATTTCTGGTTCATTGGTCTAAACTACAGCGTGCTGTAATTGCATTCTGAGATGGATAAAATGACTAATGAAGGGATAAGGAGAACAATATTGTCTTATGACACACAGAACCTCATTAACAGCCCTGCTCAATCTCCCAGACAAGTATGTAACTCAGAATAAGAGATTGTCTGCGTTTCCAGGGGTTATGACTCTGTGCTGGTTCTAATCGTATGAGGGGCAGCATGATTTCACCATTGGGTCCTAGAGAAAAGCCCTAAACCTTAAGTGCTCCAGTGACTGATCCTACTCTCTCAATTGAACGTCGCTCTGCATAATGGCTTCTGGTTCTAAACAAATGTAATGTTCTAGTTCTGGAAAGGGACAGAGAGACAACAAACTGACAGTGTCCCAGTGTGGGAAGTCAGGGACACTGAAATATGGATATGCCGATTCAAGTGACTCCTATCTATTATGTTAACAACTCTGGATGTTCTTCACAAATGCTACTTCAGCAAGCTGCTTCCACAATACACCACACCAACTTAGCCGGGTCACAACAGAATATACTGTGCCATAGGTCTCTGTTCAGGTCATTGTCGTAAAATACCAAAAGAGAATCTCTATCTTTCAATAACTCTTCTCTTAAAATTGAAAATATTAAAAGGTGCTGGGTCACAAGCTTCTCTCTTAATGTGTGTCCAGAAAATTCGAGGATGTATGTGAAATAGTTGTGAATAGTTTTATTTAGGCATTCCTACTTGATTTTTCTTTTTCTTTTTTTGTTTGCAACTTATGAATATTCCTTTACGCTTGTGAATGCTGTAAGGACTGTTATTTAGGTGAACGTGCGTATTATTATATATTTTTTGATTCTGTGTGAATATGGCACGTGGTGTGCTGTCGGGAAAAGTAAAAGGGAGAGAACGCAAGTCGGTAATGGCAGTTTAAATGGAAAGGGTTTTGGTGCCTTGTTGGAAGGGTGATCAAGGTAGAATAATTCTTTTACTGTAAAGTTTAAGTTGTGCAGCAGTGGAATCTAAGAGAGACTCATTTATGTTTATACGTTGTGGAATGTATCTATATTAATCCTTTTTTTTCTCCTTTCTTTTAGCTCTTACGGTGAATTCACGGAAAATGAAGCCCCCCCCCCCCTTTTTTATGAATCATCAGTCCCTGTTTAGATAATTCTGTTTAGATAATTCAATTGGGTAGCTACAGTATGGTCAGTTTTGGTCATTGTGCATCTTATTTATAATTTTTGACACAGCATTTAGTAAGGTACAAATTAAGCATTGATTACAAGCCTATCTTACAAACTCTCCCCAATAATTTTCCCCGATAAATTTAGCTGACCAGGACATGGCTGTCACACCCGGTTCGTCCGATCCTCCTGTGTGCCACGCCCCCCTCGTTACCTCGTGTTACTTCCTGATTATGATCACCTGCTTGTAATTCTGTGCTTGTCTTGTGTATATTAGTCCACGTTCAAGTCTGTTTCCCTAGATCCGTCATTAATGTTAGTCACCGTGTTGTCCTGTCTGCCTGGAATAAACCTGTGTCTCGGATCCTCGTCTGCTTGCCTTATCTTTCCCCGCATCCTGCCTGCTTGCCGGACAGCAGTCGTAATAATGGCCTGCTATGGATAAAAATTCTTGAATGGGGAGGCTAGCAATAAAAAAATCAATAAACTTTATTATAGAATATTCAGAACATCATCTTGCGCCTCACAGTATTAGAATTATTGACCTGTGCAATGTTCCTGAGAAATTTGCAAAAAGATTCACAGAATAAATTTATATGGCAGATGGTTGTGTTCATAAGATGGCAGCTGCAGGCTACATTTTTCCTCTCAGCTGCCCTCTGTCTTGCAGTTCCAGTTTTCCAAACATTGAAGTCATTTGAGATGTATATTTCCAGATGTAGATTTTCCTCCATATAACATTTTGTGAGGTGGTAATAAAAACCACAAATCAAATATCAAATAGAGTAAATATAGTAATAATAACAAATAGAATGATCCTGTTCATAATGATAGTCATCTCATCCTTCTCTTTGCTTTCACTAAGTCCTGTTGCTTCAATATTGGTGCGATTTGTCTCAAAATGTAATTATTTCTAGTTTGGCACCCGTACAACACCTCTGCAAAGTTTCACAAGATCTTCACCTTTACCACAAAAGTTGATACTTTTTGAGTTATGTCACTCACAGGATCAAATATTTGAAGCTATCCTACTTTTTTGATATGATTATGTGGCACTGCTTCAGACTTCCTGTGTACTTGGTTGGGGAGGGTGGTATCTTGATTTACTGTTTAATTTTCTATATAGTAATTCTTTTGTATATATTCTTTACCTCTCGTTAGTGTTGTAATCAAAACTGCCTAAACCGAAACCAAGACATTGCTGACGACGGAGGGTATCAAGACCAACATACTGCCGAGACTTGAGGGTACCAAGACCAAGTCCAAGGCCAAGGCCAAGGCCAAGACACACTAAGGCGAGACCGAGACCAAGAATAGTCAAGACCAAGACCAAGACCGAAAACAGACTAGGGATAGAATTGACATCACATTACTCAGATCAACTGTAGAGAAAAAA
>JABFEA020000043.1:33610495-33633438 GCA_019775915.2 Cyphomyrus plagiostoma
GGGTTGTTCCCTGCCTCGTGCCCGTTGCTTCCGGGATAGGCTCCGGACCCCCCGTGACCCAGTAGGATAAGCGGTTTAGAAGATGGATGGATGGATGGATGGACAGTACCTTACTGCATTACATGCATGACATTTAGGTACGGTATCTGAACTTCTGCTTAAGTATGAAAATTGAGTACTTTTTCGATAATTGATGAAAAAAAATAGCATTATGTGACAGGAACTGAATAATACAGACATAGATGTACTTACGATAACACACAATTTATACACTTGGTGTACTTGTTGCTGATAAGTTTGTATAGATAATTTTGTAACGGTCAGTAAAGCCTAAAATCTAGGGAATTATGAAAATTCCCTTGTGCCAGCAGAATAAATCAGGCATGTTTGAATAAACAAACACAGACACACAGCATGTTTGGAAGGACACTTTTTCTTGTGTGCTTAGTTTCATTTATAGATCTAGTAAAACATTACAGGATAAAGAGCCGTGCTCACCTCCTCCTCACTGTTATGCAAGGCTGCTCACAGACACAACTGGGAGAGAAATATTTGTTGCAACATAAAAACCCACAACTGTATCATGAACTTAGGAACTGCATCACATACAAGCTATCACCTCCTACACTGTCATCACTTCCTTTCTATGAGTATTTTTGTTACTCACTACAGGACTGTGTGACAAGACAACAGAGGGAAAAGTAACAGAAATGTGCAGCATAGCTGTATTAAAGCCCAAATTCTTAGTTATCTGTCAAACATTACGATATTATCACTTTGGTTTTTATTGAGGCATGGTGCTCAAGCCACCTAATACTGATTGTGGCAGAACATAAAGGCTAATTGTAGATTTCTGTAACACCAAAGTGGGGTACCATGTAAATGAAATAATAAGATTATAGAGCTCAAAACCTGCATTCCCACTATACTGTCATGGGAACAACCTTTTTCTGACTGTCCAGGACCTTGGTGCTATGTTGCTGCATATCCTGTTGTCCTTATATTGTGTTCTTACACTTAGACACACGTAATGTAGCATGAGAAAAGTGCCCTTTAGCAATCTTCCCGTTGCAGCTTCCGGCTAATTTGCTCTGAATGTCTTCAAGCATTATCTGGCACAATCACTGACACTGCTGAGTGAAGCTTAAAACAAGCCCTTCAGAGAGCCCTCTGTTGGGGCTGGGCCATCTGCCTTTTAAACCAACCGAATTTAACTAACAATGAGTAATAGCATAATGGGTCCATCTGCAAGCATCCAGGAGAGAAGCTGACCAGGCAGCCCCCCAACTCAAAAGTTCAACTTCAGTGCTTGGGAGTCAGATCCTGACAACATTTATCGCCCTGAATTAAGAGTCTTGACTTGTGACAGGCAGAAGAGTGAACAGTAGGAATGCAAGAGGCCAGGAAAGACACTCAAGAAGAATCACCCGTAGCTCAATGGTGGATGAAATGCAATGTCCTTGATTCCTACAGGTTCAGTAGAGAGTAGAAGCAAGCTGCTGCTTGTGTGCGCTTACTGGAGTTTTTCTGCACAGTACATTCTTCCTTATTTAACATTTACTTGCATATTTTGGCATAAACTTCTTTATACTAAATTATATAAACAAGATTTTTGTGCAGTTATACAGGTTACATTTCATATACATACAACAGATCAAACAACTCCATATGTGTTAAGTTCAAGTTTTAAGTTTCAAGTTTCAAGTTTTCAAAAATCGAAACTAAAAACTAGACACAGCAGGCCACAGGGTTCTCCTTGTAGTTTTACAAACGATGGCTTCAAAGATATCAATACATTTCATTAAATCCATTGATTTTCTACACCCACTTGTTTTGTGAAATCACAAAATAAAAATTTAGAATCTAAAGCTAAAGCTCTGGCACTCTACATCCCTTCATTGAAATTTCACCAGCATTCATTTACTGCATCAGGGGTCATTTTTTTATTATTAAAAATAACTGCTAAATTGTATTTGCCAAGATCCACACCAGTGGATGCCAAATCCTACATTCTGAGCAGGAAGTACCACTGGCTTTCACAGCCAATCCCCTTATTTTTTCTGACGTTTACTTGGAATTGTTTCAATGGTGGTAACCCATTCCAGCACTGAAGAAGACAAAAATAAAAAAGGCATAAATGGGGGCTGAGATTTACCCTCATATTCTGAACTAACCCAATGTATACCCTTCATCCATCCATCCATCCAAGGCAGTGACATGAATCCCTATCCAAGAAGTGTGAGGTATCAGTGCTAACCACTGCACCGCCCTGCTAAATATATTCCATTTACAATATTACAGTAGTGCAAACACAAGGGTCTGATGATGTACATCAGAGAGTAGCATGAAAACATATTTAAGAGAAGGGAAACTTATCTGTGTAAATGAGGAAATGTATGGAGAAATTTCTGGTATTACATTCACTCACTATAATCACTGGATTCTGCATAGTCTTAGACCAGTGCAGTGAAGTAGGCGGATTTAGCAGTAGCATCATTTTGCTCAAACCCCTCCTATTAACATCATCCAGCTGGGAAGAAAGAAGGGTAATATCTGGACACTCATGGTGTTTCCTGTATCATCACCAGAATGTAGTGCAGCAAATGAACATTTCAAACCAGGATAAAATGTGTAAATATGCTTAAGTGTTTGTAGCAATAGGCTTCTACTGCACATCAACACCAACAGCAATAAAATCCTCTTCACCTAAACTGGCTGTGGTGTTGGTGCATTGATAGAAATAGAGAATCTCTATAAAACTGGCTGCCAGCATGTCATCTGTAAGCTATTAGCCAATGAGCAGCTCACTGAACACTTTTTAGATATAGGATCAGTTATGTCAGTTTTGCAGTTTTTAGTTATTGTACATTGAAGCATTACACAGAATTTCACTTTGTTTTGGGTGATGAGCTACAGAGTGCACATGAATAAAGAATATATGTTGTTGGCAACTTTCATCATCATCAGTCACATGGCAATTCTAAAAAAAATTCAAAAATAAGAAGCATCTTGAAACATGATCATTATATATCAATAATGGTCAGAAAGGATCCCAAAATAAGAATACTAATTTTTAAAGGTTCTAGAGCTGCAATACCTACTTCAAGAAGGTTAAAACACAAAAACACAACCACTTTGTAAAACTAAAATCATCAAGAAAACCCCCGTTGATGGAAGACCTGCATGCTGAGAAGAAACAGTGACCAAAGTCTGCTGCCATGTTAAGAACCATTCTGCAAAAATGTCTGGAACACAAGGCCTGCTTCATATCCTATATTTAACAGAGGAAATATCCCATCTAACTGATTCATAATGTGCATAATGTTAGCCGAAGGAGCTATGATTGGTCTCAGCAGGGCTGTACTAGGTCACCTGATGATGTGACCTTGTTCAGAAACCCGTTTAGCAAGGTACTCTGCAAATACCCAATCATAGCAGGGGTTTTGGATATGTCTCAGGATACGGGACACATCATAGATACTGAGACACAGTGACCATACACACAACCCAAAGTAAAATCACATTTTTTACACCTTGTACTACTACTGCTGTTTCTTATATGAGTGTAACAAAGATAAAAAAAAAAAAACAATCTTAAAGTGTGGGTAAAGCTGGGTCAGTGTATACCTGGAGAGAGGCCTAATTTAGATCTTGTGTCCTCATCAGGAGTTTCTAGAATGTGTATGGACACAGAGGGTAATAAGCCATCTGATTATTCTCTTCATTATGCTGGAATAGAGACGAGATGGATAGAGAGCTGTTGCTAAGCAAAACAGCATCTTATTTACTATTGAATATTCATTGGGGTGACTGATAGAAAGTTAAGTTTTGTTCTTACCAGAGTATGTGAATGATGAGTTATCTAAATATTCAGTAGTGAGGTACAAAAACCACTCTGAGTAGGTACTCACTACGGCTTATCGTGAGCACACCACAAGCCTTGCCATTTCCGAGGAGCTCTGACCAACATCTGGCCATAATAATGGCACTTGTCAAAGTCATTCTGATCTTTATCCCTGCCCATTTCTTCTGCAACTATGAGTATGAAATGTTGGTTTACCATATAATATATCTCAGACCATGACACATATTCCTAAACAGATACCCCAAACCCATCCAGACCTTGACACATACCTTTTATTAGATAGTTAACATGATTCGATTCACATACGGGTGGTCAAAATGTTTTGACCCAGCAGTGTATATCCTCCTGAGACCCCACCCATTCATTTATGTCCATTGTAGTGGACATTTTATTTTTGCATTTATCTTTTTACTGATGTTAGGAAACATATTTATTCCTGTTGTGCACTAGAGGACAGGCTGTGAAATTAAAAATAAAAATAAATTTGAAAAAATCTAAATTGTAAGATGTCTTATTTCCTCCAAAGACAAATAACCTACAATTGAAGGACACTTTTTTAGGGTCTCAGGAGGATATAAGACATAAACATAACATATAAATATTGGAGGTCACAGAAAATGGTCCTGCTGAATTCTGATATTAGCGACCTCTAAATTTCACATACTAAATACATTTTAAATGGCTTCTGAGTCAATGTAGATATAGCAGTGAAGAACCACGTTACAATTCACAAAGACCTTTTAGTTGACTGCTAATTCTTTCTACGCAAGATATGTAAAGCAAGACCTATAAACTAATTTATTGTAGTGTTCGACTATTTAGCTGTGCAATACTTCAGCTGGAACAAAATGTAGCCTCATGAGCTGTTACTGAAAGTAGAATGCTATCTTGGGGTCATCATCAGATGTAGAGTGGAATATAAAATATAATTTTCCCCTTTATCGCATTAAGTGACCATGCACTCAAATATCATAAGGATCTCCTTCTCCTATATACCCCAACCTAACTTGGTTATCTTGTTGTACTAAAAATTATGAGCACGGAAGGCAGCAGTTTTCTTATACAGAGCACGTGTTTCCTGGCTAGAGAGCTGTTTTTGACTTATGGAGTTAATGCTCTCATTGTAACATTGCATATCAAAATCTTCATTGGTTGTTCCATGTCTTTTGGTGATTTTTCTGTGTTTTCCCATAATTATATATGTCTGGTCATAGTTAAGGTTAATGGGGTTACTGCACCTGGAGAACTCTATTGTCACGTTATCCGTTTATGTGTGCAGCATTTACCTGTGTTTTCTGTATTCCTGTGTGCATCTTTCCCCTACTGGAGATAATCTGTTAATTTCTTCTGGTTATTATAAACTGCTGTAATGTGTTTTGTGAAACTTCAGCGTAAAAAGAGGTGTCATGCTAATTAAAATTTGACTGAGTCTGTTGCAATGTCACTGCACATCGCTGTGTGGTAGGCAAACAGTGGGGCCTGAAGGGGCAAACAAACATGTGTCTGCCTCTATTCACTACCATCTGGATCCGTGCTGATCTTCAGCTGGATATACATGCTCGTAAGACCAAAGTACTGACCTGGATGTTTGCGTCAACCAACTCTTAGAGACTTTTACTGGTCACTCTCAGGGATTCTGATCACTCCAACTACTGTCTTAAACATTTAAGACATTAGTACACCATTAAAGCCATTTTAAATACTAGACATAAATGCATTTGTGTTTGTTCATAAATTTTTTACCAGAAATACTACCTCACCACCACTTTTCTAAAGTAATCAGTATATAATTAAGCAGTCCTAATATTGGCATTTTGGGATACTTCTCTATATTCTCTTCAATTTGTGAAATAATTGTCACTACAATACGAAGGTGCCTACAAAATATGCTACACCAACCGAAATATGATCTTAGCACGTTCAATAATTGATGAAATCTGGCAAATCCCAGAATGACCTAGATCATCTAATATTTCTGAAAATTTGTTGTGCAAAGTATCAACTCTCTTATGCAATAAAGATCAGTTGGATTTAAACAGATGTTAAACCACAAAGCCACTATAAATACTTTTTCTTCTGCCCTACTTGGTACAACACGGCTTTTATGACTTCTGCGTTTTCATAGAAACCCCCGATCACGTCTCCACGGGATCCCAGGAAAAAATCAGAGCAGCACAAGGGAAGCTGCACTCAACTGACCCGGCATCACCTGTTCACATGGTTCCCCTTAGGTACCCCTACCGCTACTCGAATATAACAATGTTATGTACGAGTACATCTGTACTTCACAGTATAACCTGCTGACATATTCAACAAAAGATTGTATCTTGCGCTACACAATAGTGGATGAAAATGGTATACAGACACACTTCTTTTTCTATTAACCATTACACGCAGAAATATTCCTAAACGTCGTAACACAAGCAAGGAAAAAACAAAAACGGTTCATATTCCTACACACACTACACACCCCAAACCCATCCAGTAAACGCTGTGCTGGGAAAAGGAGACCGATACCCCAGGCGGAGGGTAATGCTTATTACATGATTAAATTATATAACATTATCATCTCGTAACAAAAGATGTATGGAAATGATGTTTCAAAGAAGCGATTAATAACCTGAAAATACTGAAAATTATATCTATTCAGCTCAACAATAGCATCTCCGCTTTGATTTGGGAATAGGCCAAAATGGCATGGTTTGTTTTCTTATAATGTCTGAAAATATTACCACCAAATAAGATGCGTACTATTTTTTTATCACACTGCTACCGAAATATACAGATGATCACGATTAAACTAAAAGAGGGTCTAGCCCGTTTTCTTACCTCGGAATCTTCTGTTTAAGATTTTTTCATTAAAAACGATGAAGATCCGAAAATAGAAACAGGTGAGAGGATGCAAATCGACGCCCAGGCATTTCATTCAGCGTGAAAGAGAGGGGAGACAGTAAAACGTTGACAGTGATTCGCGATCTCAGCTTCAAATGCAGCTTAAATGTCCATATTTCCGCAGAAACGCCGCCCTTGTTGGACTTACCTGATTTTATCACCCGGCTCTTGTATCTTATGTTGGTAGTCATCGTCAATGTCCTCTCTCGGTACCAAAAACCTCGTAGCAGCAGCAGCCTCTTCTGCTTCGCCTGCTCTTACCGTTCGAGGAAGACATAAAAGCATAAAAGGCTCCGCCCGTCGCCCTATATCACCAATCACACACCAAAGGACATTATTTATTTAAAGCCCCTGAATTATGGCAAACATTCACTGTTACTGTATATTTCAAAATTTCTAATCATATGATCATATTAAACGTGCAGAATTGCTGTAAGCAATATGGTAGCTGCTGAAAGACACCTCTGCGTTGTAATCATTTCCTGATAAACAGCTTATTTCTACAAATGGCATTTTTCCTTTCTGAATATAATGCACGGCAACCTAAACTGTCATTCATTCATCCATCCATATATACATACAGTACATCCATCTCCCTATCCTGGTAAGGTTTAAAGTATATGTAAGAAAATTGACAAACAGTCCGTTAATGTTTTTGCCATACTTTTATCGTATTTTGAGTAAGCCTACTATTGATACCAAAATTGTTTTGTAGTATAATGATCAAGTAAGCTTCCATTAAGCATAATAATTGTGACTGAAGTATGTGTTCTCATACCTTTATAGAATACGTTGTAGCACTTTTTGGTAAGACAAAATACAAAATAAGCATACAAAATGCAAAATATTCAAGCATAAATAACTGTAATGGCTATTAAAAAGGTATAATTTCTCAGAATCTGAATCAGAATCCTTATTGCAGCATGACCAAAGCATGTGGAATATGTTTAATATAACATCATACTACTACTATATGACAGAATTCACTTCATTTGTATTTAAAATAATAAAACGTACCCCATGGTTCCTTCATCCCTGCTAATTGGTATGGTGTTCCCTTTATCTTTTCTTATACTTATTTTTAGATTCATCTTGTTAGTCAGTATGATTCCCAATTCAACTTTTCGTTTCTACTATCATTTCTTCTAATCAACATATTTTTCATCAGTTGACAAATAAACTAAATGTCCCCCCAAACAAACAAACACACACACACACACACTCACATACACACACTAGAGAGCTATCTTAGGCCGGAAATACATATGATTTAAGAGTTACTAAATATTTCGTTCAGTTTTATACATGGGAAGAAAACAATATATAATTAAATTAAGAAACAAAGTCCAGCAAGTTAATGTGAATAGTTTATTGTATGCATTTTGGAGTATAATTTTACTGAAAGTCTGTTACAGCATTTACTGTTCACATCTGATTCCTAGGAACAGCCGAATGGAATCGTATGTTTCCTCCAGACACAAAGTGATACCTTTCAATGGTCACAAACCAAATTTGCTTATGCAGAGAAGTGTCTATTTGGTGGACTGAAAACCAGAACTTCTACATTGTGAAGTTGTTACCACCATCACTTTTGTTTCAGCCAGAATATTTTCTGGATGAAGTACAATGTATGACAACAGGGGAAAGAGCCATTGTTTAGATTATTACTATCCACATTGCAAAACTGACCTTGTGTCCATGCACTGTATGCAAAATATCAACAAAATACGGTTCAAACAGGCTTTCTTTTGAAAAACTTTATTTTTCAAATAGTCGAGTAAACCATTATGTTAAGGTACAAAAACAGTGAAGAATGTAGTACAGCTTTATAATTTACCCCACATGGTTTGGCAGCAGTAAAAAAAAAAAACTGGTTGAAATAAACTGAGAGGACACACTAACAGTGAACCTCTTCCAGGTTTTCTCCCAGGTCTCTGAAACAATAATGCCCCTGGTAAAACTTAGGGAGAGGGGCACTGTCAATCGCCATCTCGGTTATGGGCTGAAATTTGTGAATGTCATTGTCTGAGCTAAACTGGGCTTGCTCTGTAATGATTTCATAAATATTGACAATAGATATATTAGAGCAAAACAAAATAAATGTAATAGCTGTAAAGCAACCAGTGTATTCCGTGTTAAGTTTGTAGGTGGGAGTTGAATAAATATTTCTGAAGTTCAACACAAAATGGTCAAAACAGTTAATTCACCTCACTGTATTCCAATTGTCAACTATGAGAATTTTGTCATTGAAAGAGCACATAATGCACCCTAAGGTTAGTGGCTTTCTGCTTATGCAAATTATCCAAAAAAAAAGAATCCCAAACAGAATTTCAGTAAAACTCATTGTGGATTGAGACATTTTAAAGACCATAATAAACTACTTTTAAAATATCACTCTCAATATGCAGATTTCAGTATATTGGGAAGTGGATGAGCAAAGACAGGCAGTTGCCTAATGAACCATATCATAGAAGACATGTGACACTTTGAAAAATAGTATTCCTTTAAATTCACACTTGCAGACACGTCATGCCACATTGTAAAGCAACATTATGCAAAAATATTAGTGTTCTATCTCTAGTAGAATAAAAGTCATTAGATGCCATTTGAACATGGTGGTGGGGTCTAAAATGAATAAGAGCCAATAGGAAAAAGCATTAAAGACATCATCAGAAAAATCATCAGTTAGCATTAAGTTACCAAAATAAGAGTGTTTTTACATGGCACATTGTTTTATAAAACTCTGAAAGAATGCAGTCCCTTTCCTCCCAGTGGTAAATACTGAAATCCTATAAATTTGGTTCAGGTCAAAGTCATGATCATACCATTTGTACTGTAAGCTCTGTACAAAAGTACCAGCTGGGTGCTAAATACAAGCATGACTGATAATTTGACAGTGTTATAGGGGCCAAAACTTTTCTAGATGTAAAACATTGCAGTTTGACCACTTCTGAGCTTCAGAACATTGGTAAGACTGTGGCTTTGTACATTTATAAATATCTTGGTCAAACACCACAATCAAGTTTATTTAGCAATGGAATAATACTCATAAATGTGGGTAGTTCAATAGTTAACTTTATCTATCAAGTTCCTTCTGCTTTCAGTGTTTGGGAGGCGTTTATAATGAACCTCAGCAAGGGCGCTTAAAGGCAGATGGAGAAAATAATGAGAAAAACTGCATGAGGGTGCAAACCAGTCTCAAGGATCTGGAAGTAGTGAACCATATTGGATTGTTCATTCTCTGTGATTTATATCCACAAACATTATTTCCAGAAAATGTAAAACATTCTTGAACCTGCAGCAATCTTGTGAGAACTTCAGATGTTCTGGATTAATTACATACCCCATCACAGAACTACATGAGTTTAGGGTATGAGGCATTCATTTTGGTACCACAAAAAAATAAAATCAAAAATCATTGGCTACAGTAGAATGTCTGTACTAGATTAGATGTGTTTGTACAACTTCAGTACCCTCAAATTTACAGATTATGTGACATTAAGAGGAAACATGTTTATTTTCACTACCAACACAGGACACTTAAATTCTGTTGTTCTAAACTTTTACATTTCCTAAGGAAATGCATTTAATGTCTGAGTATTCAAAATGTACCCCTACAATAAGGCCTAACACTGATATGACAGCTGGTTTGCTGGGGCTCTTCCAGAACTATAGTGGGGTTTCCAAAAAGTCATGAACATGGGGAGGGGCTGCTCCAGTGGGGGGGAGGGGCTGCTCCAGTGGGGAGGGGACACACACACACACGCGCACACAGGGAATCGTCCTGGTAGTCGTCAGAGGGTCTGAAGTTGGGGGTGGGGGGGCTAGAAGGAGGAGAGGAATAATCTTATTATTATATATTATGTTGTATGTGATGACATCATGACTAAATTCTGATAATCTTAACTCAAAATGTATTGATCAAAAATATAAAAAAACAATTAGGTATCGGCTAAAATATAAAACCCCAAAACAGGAGGATTTTTTCCTTTCTCCTTCTCCAGCTTACTGGAAGTTGTATTTTTTCATGCAGGAGTGCAGATTTTTTATTTTGGGGGCAGCATGTGGCTAAGCCAGTGTGCCTGTAATGAGAAGGTCGCCGGTTCAAACCCAGCCTCAGCACATCTGAGGGTCCTTGAGCAAAGCCCTTAATCCCCAGCTCCCTGGGCACTGCTATAGTTGACTGCCCTTCGCAACAAGTTGAGAGAGGCATAAAGACAATTTCCCCGCCGGGATTAATAAAAGTATCTATTATTATTATTACATGAAATAGCTAATGACAAATGTGAGAAGACTTCCTGTGATGACATGGAAAATGCTCAACTAAAGCATAAACGTTATATATGGACATTTTTGGGCACGGGCACTTTCAAAAAACATTTTTATTCTTGTGTTCAGGTTCAATAACCAACAGATTAACAGTATATATAAATCAGCTAGTGCTGATGGACAGGATTGCATACATGTAGTGCTATGCAAGAAGTTACACCAAATCAATATATACAATGAAAAAATAAAAACTCAAAAAGTTACACAAAAATTTGTGAAAATTTTCTAGAATGTCCACCTGTTTGTGTGTGTGTGTGAGTGTACATGTACGTGTCAGTACCTGTTCACTTCTCACTCATCTCCTGGCTTCATTCGCATCTGCGCCTGCATCTTTGCAATCATCTCCTGCATTCGGCGCAGCTACAGAGAGACAAGCCACATCTGATCAGACATTCAATCTCCATATACCCTCTGAGTGCACCAGTCACTTTGCTTGTTAAAAGTCACGATGCTGATGTTATGCAGTGTACAACTAAAATTCCTTCTCAAAACACTTAACATACATACATTTTTCATTAAGGAATGTATGACTTAAGTCATAACTGATATTGCAAGAAAAAAATAAAATGACTAGACTATCTAATTCTTTCCCTGATTAATTACCGGACATGTAGTATCTGCATAGATTAAAACTGAACTGAACTTGAACTGAATTTGAACTACATATTGTACTTGCCAGCAGATATGTTTTCATTTCTCAGCTCTATAAAATGTTATTGACACTCTTAATGAATTGCAGCGACAGCCATTATCTGACTGTCAGTGGCACCTTTATAAAATGTCTCCATCTAGTGGTTAGATTTCCCGACACGGTGTCAACCCTAATAGCATATTAGGGATATGATGAAGCCAATGTGATACACATCTCGAGGCATTGCCAATAATCCAATACATTAAAGATACTTATAGAACAACTGCTAATCCATCCATCCATGCATGCATCCATCCATTTTCTTCTGCTTATCCAGGGTCGAGTTGTGGGGGCAGCAGGCAGTTTAAGCAGGGATGGCCATACCTCCCTCTCACCAGCCACCTCCTTCAGCTCCACCAAGGCATTTTCAGGACAGTCGAGAAATATCATCTCTTCAGCATGTCCTAGGTCTGCCCTAGGGCCTTCCCCCCAGCTGGACATGCCCGAAACACCTCCCCAGGGAGCCATCCAGGAGGCATCCACCTCAATTGGCTCCTTTCCATGCTGAGGAGCAGTGGCTCTACTATACTGAACTGATACAACTCTCGAACTCCCTCTTCCTCTTTCCATCATTCGTGAACAAGACCCCAAGATACTTCCACTCCAGCAACGCAACCCCAAATTATGAGAGGGTAATCCACCCTTTTCTCTGGGGCCTATCTAATGCAATATGATACAATTCAACCCTATTACAATGCAGTGTGATTTGACACAATTTGATTCAATGCGATACAATGTGATGCAAAAGAATATGATGCTATGCAATTCATTTTGGAACAGATACAGAAACATTTCAGGGAGGGGGAATTAATCAAAATATAAAATACTGGACAAAAATGATCAATCACATTTCTAAATAATAAAGGCATAGGGCATCTACTAATAATTAAATATTAAATACAGTCAAGCCCATAAATACAGTGGTACCTCGGTTCTCGAACTCAATCAGTTCGGGACTCCGGATCGAATCCTAAAAAGTTCGAGTTCTGATAAAATTTGTCCCATAAGAAATAAAGGAAAACCAATTCATTGGTTCCCGGCCCTCCAAAATTACACCAAAATATTTTTTTTAAGCATTCAAACACAAAATGAACAGGATAAAACAAGAAGAGCATTTTTTTCTTAATGGCTTCTAAAACAATTAAGATCTTATCCCAACATTACCCCTGTCCTGCCCCGATCGTCCACTCCTTCCGTGTGCCACGGCCCCTCATTAACCTCGTGTGGGATCCCCATGTGATCAGCTGTTTCTGGTTGTTGTCATTAGTCTGCTGTATTAAGTCTGCGTTTCAGTTTGTTTCCATGGTCCGGTCATTGAGTGCATTAGACTTGCTTACAGCGCTGGCTTAAAGCAATGCATTCTAATCCTGATGCAATGCATTACAGTTAGATACATTGCGACTTTTAACCGTCTGCACAAACTGAAACTGCCTCCATGACGACACACCTTTGCCCTTATTGACTGAAGAGTTTAGTTACACGCATGATGTTAATGTCCCAGGTAGTTCCGATGTGTAATTTCTCCCGAATATCACGTAAAGCAGTGAGAACTGGTTTTCAGTTAATTTACCTGGCAAAATAAAGTTTAAATAAACGACATAAATGCTTTAATAGTACACGTAAGTTAGTGGTTTATTTATTGTTAGTTACTGTAATGTTGCGTCCAGTCTGTGAAGAAGGCATTCAAGTAAGAATTGCATTGTAGTATGACTTATTTCCAGACGCGTACAATTTATATTAGGTCAGCGTTCACGGTTCCACTTCTGATATTCAGATTGAGTTCTAGGTCAAACTGGTTTGTTCCACTTTCAAATAATTCGAGTTCTAGTGAGTTTGAGAACCGAGGTGTCACTGTATCGGGACATCAACACAATTCTAATCTTTTTGGCTCTATTCACCACCACAAAGGATTTGAAATTAAAATAACAAGATGTGATTTAACTGCAGACTTTCAGCTTCAATTTGAGGGTATGTACATACAAATCCGGTGAATGATGTAGGAATTACAACAGTTTGTATATGTACTTCCCGCTTTTTAAGGGACCAAACGTAATGGGATAACTGGCTGCTCAGCTGTTCCATGGCCAGGTGTGTGTTATTCCCTCATCATCGTATTTACAAGGAGCAGATCAAAAGTCTAGAGTTCATTTCAAGTGTGCTATTTGCATTTGGAATCTGGATCTCATATTGAGAGTTGACAGCAACAAAGACCTGTCACTATCAGTGAAGCAAGCCATCATTTGGCTGAAAAATAAAAACAAACCCATCAGAGAGATAGTAAAAGCATTAGGTGTGGCCAAATCAACTGTTTGGACCATTCTTAAAAAGAAAGACCGCAATGGTGAGCTCAGCAACACCAAAAGACCCAGAAGACCACGGAAAACAACTGTGATGGATGACTGAAGAATTCTTTCCCTGGCGAAGAAAAACCCCCTCACAACAGTTGGCCAGATTAAGAACATTCTCCAGGAGGTAGGAGTATGTGTGTCAAAGTCAACAATCAAGAGTAGATTTCACCAGAGTGAATACAGAGGGTTCACCACAAGATGTAAACCATTGGTTAGCCTCAAAAATAGGAAGGCCGGACTAGAGTTTGCCAAATAACATCTAAGAAAAGCCTTTACAGTTCTGGAACAACATTCTATGGACAGATGAGACAAAGATCAACTTGTACCAGAGTGTTGGGAAAAGGGGAATATGGAAAGGAACTGTTCATGATCCAAAACATACCACCTCATCAGTGAAGCATGGTGGTTAGCGTGGCATGGGCGTGTATAGCTGCCAATGAAACTGGTTCTCTTGTATTTACTGATGATGTGACTGCTGATAAAAGCAGCAGGATAAATTCTGAAGTGTTTCGGGCAATATTATCTGCTCATATTCAGCCAAATGCTTTAGAACTCATTGGATGGTGCTTCATAGTGCAGATGGACAGTGACTGGAAGCATACTGCAAAAGCAACCAAAAACTTTAAGATAAAGAAGTAGAATGTGATGTAATGGCCAAGTGAATCACCTGACCTGAATTCGCTTGAGCATTCACTTGCTAAAGACAAAACCGAAGGGAAAATGCCCCAAGAACAAGCAGGATTTGAAGTCAGTTGCAGTAGAGACCTGGCAGAGCATCACCAGGGATGTAACCCAGCATCTGGTGATGTCTATGCAGTCCAGACTTCAGGCTTGCAACCAAGTATTAAAAAGTTAAAGTTTGATTTATGATTAATTGGTAAAAAGTTTGATTTTACCAGTGCAATGATGGTTGAAGTGATGCATCCCAAGTTCACTCTAAATTGTATCTTACATGCAATTTTTATTTTATTTATTTCATTGTGAACTTTGTTGCACCACCGATGTGAATCAGTGAATCAGTGAATCTCACCATCCCTATTGATATGGCTGAGTTATTCTGACATTGCAGTTACATGCTCCCTTTGGAGTTCAAAGACCTGAAAGAACTAACCACATGCTCCAGATTACAAAGGCACAAACAGGAGCACCATTGTTTCCTCAGCAAACATTTGATTTTGAGAAAAGCTAAATCTGTTCCTGCAAATGGCATCTGCTTCCTGTGCTTTACTAGTGCCAGGACCTCAGTGGCACTTTCATAAAACTGGTCTCACATGCACACACAGGCACACAAACCACTCCATGCCAAATCACTGAAACACAATAATTGGCAAATTATATGGTGTTTATTTACTGTATAATTGGCACTAAGCTAAAAGGGACAAAACCCTTTAATTCTGCAGGGCTGCGCTAATCAGTTTAGTTTTGCAAGCTGCTTTGCAGCAGGAATGCATGTTCACAAACTGTGGCTGGGGGAAGGATTCCATTTAAGTGAGAGTGGTCTCAATAGCACCACACTGCAATGGAGGAGGTCAATTTCCCATATGCATGGCGTGGGCTCTGCCAGCAATTACAATGTGTTTATACTGTAAGGACAGAACCCGCCTGCTACTGCACACATATAAGTTACATAACACTGTCACGCCAAGTGAACCTTCCGCTGACTGATACTATAATTACATACCTTACAAGCATTTGTTTTATTGTACAGCAAATCTATCTGCTGTAAGCCATTATTCTGTCATTCCCACACAGCTTCATAAAACTATCTGTATTATACATGTACAAATTTGAATTTATAAAATTCATTTATTCAGCTGGAGTAATGGGAGTTTGTGTGGTAATTCCTGGCATATCAATTGCTAATTGCAGTCTTAAACTGCATAGAGCTTTGAGGGAGAAGATAATTACTGAAGCCAGTGGGGTCAAAGAAGTTTGGGGAGAATCTCTACAAGTTAAAAGGTCTGCAGTGACACTGCAACGCACATGACAGTGAAGCATCACCTCTCTGTCCATGTTTATTAACCACTCAAGTTTTAAGCACATGCTGAACAACAAGAGCATTATTTGCTTGGAATGGCTCGTTCTCACAATTAACTTGGTCAAGCTAGGGAACTTGTAATCAGTGGAGAAGGCAGCCTCATTTCTTGTGCAGACATGTGTACAACATCCCTGATTATATGACACACCCCACGTATTTACATATTTGTTGCTCTGTCATCATGCAGTGCACTTTGAAAGCAAAACCCCTTTAGTAGAACACAGTGCCGACGCACAAGAAGGTCTCAAACTTAGCAGTCAGACCAATGGAAGCAGTCATATCTCTGTCAATAAGCTGAAACTTCACACTCATTGCTATCAACATGTGGGAAATTAACTGAGACAAGTATGACTGCTCTGCACTGGCCAAGAAGTCTGCTTGGTATGGATGTATTCTATTCACTCTAAAAACAATTCACTATGCAAATTGTAAAAGCTTTGGGAAACCTGCAGAAAAAAATGCCTTTACTTATTCTAAAAACTCTTGTATGTATCTCCAAATGTTAAATGAACAAAGACACAAGGACAAACCTCCTTTGTATAAACTTACTTCAGCCTCTTTCTGCATGAGGATTTGGTCCTTGTCCATGACATCTTCCTCCACAGCCCTGGAACAGAGGCCTCCAGTAAAGAAAGTATACTACTGAACCCAGCTCAATTCACTGGACAAAGATCACGAAGGTTAAGGGGATCCACCCCCACCCCCTTTTAAGTCCAACTTAAAGGTGGCAAGTTGCAAATGACAGAATTATGCAAAACATGGAAAGGAAAGAACAGAGGCTTTGCTATAAAGATGCCTATTCTGACACATACTGGGATACTCTGATAATAAGGCAGGAGGCGTTTCTTAAAAAGTGCTCACCTGCCTGCCCTCTTCAACCTCTCGGAGCGAAAGTTCTCATAGTGTAGGTCTTGGGTCACCTCCTGGAGGTCTTGCATGTGGGTGCTGGGGTCAAACAGGGAGCAGGTCAATGAGCAAACAGATGCTGGGTCTCAACTAAACTATAAACTCTGACCACAGGCAAAAGACAGCACTTCTACACAGTTACATAGAACTGTCCTAAATGCTCAACCAGAAATCTAGGAAAAAGAGAGAATTTTAAACATAAACAGGGAGTTATTTAATACAGTGTTGCCACTACATCTCAAAGCAGGTACTCAGGGTCTTGGTAATTACAGAAACAGAAGAACAACATAAGAATAATGTGGACTGTCTGGGGAGACCTGAAGACAGCAAAAAATACATCATTTAAACAATTATCCGCAGACCATCTCATCAAACCATATTATTTTCGTTCCACCAGAGGGCAGCATAAAACAACCTCAAAAATCAAAGGGCAAGAAGTGGTGAGGTACACAGTCCAAATTGCCCAATCGTGCTTTTCAAAAACAAAATTACCCATCATGTTAATAAATTTCATCAGTATCCGTGTAGAAAGCATACTGTAATGTTATTTATGAAGTTTGATTATAGAAATGTTTTTTACACTAATAGAATAATTCCTGACTTGAGATAACTAAAAAAGAAAAATTGAGCTTTTTTGTGAAACATTCTCATCTGACCTACATCTAGTGAGCAAGCAAAGAGCCTTGAGGCATCTCCCCGCCTTGGGCATGCATGTCTGCCTGGGGAAGCCGTCAGTTTGGCGACTCACACAAGCATGGTGCGCAGCTTGAGGAAGTCGTTGTGTTCGGGATTCTCCACCTCCACTACCCCCCAGGGATATAGCCGGCCCCGGATCTTCTTCCCCTTCACCTCAATCAGTTGGTTCGATCCGATGACCGCAAATGGAATACTGGCCTTGGAAACAGTAAGTTGATTCAGATCACATCACTCATTAAATCAATGCTTATTTATTCTAGTATATGGCTCTGCAGGATAGGCTGCTGCTGTATCTGTAACCAAAAACCCACTGATTCAAATCTGAAGGTCGGCAGAGTAATTCCTCATTTGGACGCTTAAATCAATTATTCTGACTAGGGCCGCATGATAAAAAGATTATTATCGTGACATAAGTTTTCCTCGATACAGATGCGACACATGCTCGATAAAACTTAGATACGATTTACAGCTCAACGTGTTGCCAACAACATGTTTGCAACACAATGAAATGACGTCACTTTCTCTGTGACACCTTGTCTGTGACAGGACTGGCAGTAGAGTAGAAATGCAAACACAGCTGTGGAAACGGGGGATTTATTGAACAGACTGCCTACTGCTGTATTGCATTCTGTAAACAAACCACTCAAAACAACAGGGCAAATTAGAAGAGCAGGTAAGTCCAAAGCAATGCCTTCAATAAGGGTAATCCAGTGAAATCCAAAAGGACAGTTCACAGTTCAATTTAGTTGATGAGAAATCTTGACAGTAATAATTCACAGAGAATTAAGAAACGATAGGAATGCCAGTGGCAGCGTTTTGGCAGCGATGACTAAAATAACCTGTTCAATGTTCTCTCTCTTGTGAAAGACTTGGGAAATTTGTTTGGTAGTGATGGCCAAAACGTTTTTTTAAATAGAGCGCTCAATCTAGAGGAGTCAGAAAAGGGGTCATTACTATTTGGCAAACATTTGTCACATTCTGAGAATGATAAAGAATATTTTATAACTATGACTAACCATCCGGTTTCTTCAATTTTAACTCGGTAGTAAAAATCAGTCTGTAAACTGGAAAGAAATAATGACTTGACATTTATCATGAAGTATCGATATAGACTGATATGAACATTTTTATCTCAATAACATTTTTGGCCGTATCACCCAGCTCTATTTCTGACCTTACTTTCTCAATACCACATCACTTTGGATCAGAGCTGGGTAATATGGCTATAAATGTTATGATTAACATTTTCATATTGGCCAATGTCAATAGTTATCGTGATAAAGTCATTATTTATAAATTGAAGAAACCAGATGGTTAATCATAGTTATAAAAATTCTTTATCTTCAGAACGTAACAAACACTTGCCAAAAAGTAGTGGTGGCCCCAAAATTACATTTTGGGAACAATTTACTATATTTTCTGACCCCACTAGATGGAGCTCTGTTCCAAAAAGGGCTCAAAGCAGAAAGGAAACCAAAAGCACCATGCCTACCGAACGGCATTTCACAAGTCCTGGATAGAAGATGAGCAGGTTATTTTAGTTATCACTGAAAAAATCTTATTACTGTCGGTCTTTCTCTGACAGGATATTATTGTAGATTTTCCTTTTGGATTTCACTGGACTACCCTTATTGAGTGGGTTGCTTTGGACTTAATTGCTTACCCGGTGGGCTGCCCTGTTGTTTTGATGGTTTTGTCTGTTGTCTGCCAACCTGCCCTATTGTGTTCTGTTGGTGTTCAATAGATCCCCCATTTCATGGCTGTGTTTGGGCTAATGTTCCACTACTGGTCCATAGACAGTGACCTCATTTTGTGAGGCAAGGCGTGTTTGCCCACCGTCATATCATGTCTTAAATCATATCGAACTTTTACCAAGCATTTGGCATATTGATATTGAGGAAAATTATATTGTGATAATTATGATTGTTTTATCGCCCAGGCCTACGATAAGTGTCCGCTAAATAAGTAAATGTAAATTTATAATGTCTACTTTCTTATACTGCACATTGTATTGCAGTGATAGTTGTATTATCCCCCAATACACCTCTTTGCCACCTCCCTGTGACTGTGGCACAAGAATTTCACTGTATTCCCCGAATACCAATAAGTCTTAAAATGTGAAGGCAGAGGGCTAGGAGGATAACTATTACGTTACGAATATTGACAAGGCAGACAAGTCAAAAGAAAGTATTTTTATTGTCATCAACAGCTACATAATGTACGGGTCAGACATTGAAAATTTTTTCTCTCATTGGTTATAGTGCAAACAAACAGTAATAAACAGAATACGAATACAAAACATTTGAAGATGACAATGAGACATGGACATAAGAGAAGCAGAGCCTTCTAAAAAAATATTCAGCTATAGATGCTGCTATTGATCAGCTGACTGCACCCTTGGGTAACGGCATTTACCTTTAACACACGTGTCTGCTCCTTGAACTCCTCATCTTCATCTGAGTCAGCGTCTGGGAGCTGGTATATACGAATTCCATGCTCTGCGATCTCGTCCAGAATCTGCAAGTTTCAAACAAGAGACAGAAGAGCAGTCATTGTGGTTGGTGTTAAGTCTTAATACAAAAATGGCCCATAAACCCCAAGACAGGAGCTTGCACAGGAAATTATACTCAAACCTTACAGTTTCAGTCCCTCTGGGGAAAAAAAAGGCTCAAAAAGATAACTGATCAAGTACTAAATAGTGAGGAACTGTACTGCTATGTTTTGTAAAAAAAAAAAAAAAATGTTCATTTTAAAAGAATTCTGTAGAGTCAGATATTTCACTTGAACAGGGTAGTGGTATCCAAACTTTTTTGACAGGGCCCCCTGGGGCAGAAATATGTGCCCTAATCCCCAACCGCCAACCCCCCCATCCCCTGAGACAGACACACACACACACACTCTCTAGATATGCATCATCATATTTTCCATTTCTACTCATTTTAGGGGTTCCTTTGACAATATATTTTTAACACTACTAGCAGCTAGAAATTTTTACATAGTTCCTCTAAGTATGTCAGCAATACCTGAACAACTTTCCCACTGTATTCCCTACTCTGTATGTATTTTACACATTTTAATTTGTTAGTATCATATGATGTATGGAGGCATGTATTAAATATTAGTTTTTAATATTGCTAAAAGGTTGCAATTTCAAATTAGACCTGCCCCTGGCTCTTCCCCCACCATCAAAATTCCCAGTGTGGCTCATAGTTTGAATACCTCTGGATTATGGCACTGTGGTGTTTCTCTCTAAATAGTCAATACTGACACAAATACCGAAAAACTGTTTAACCAGAAGACAGACGACAGTGGGACACTGGGATGTGTGAGCGTTCGAATCACTATCTGACCGCAGAACTGAGAGGGGCACGCTCCCGCTGAAAATAAATCCGGGGAATAGCTCACTGGCTCAGATACTTTAAATGAAAGCGCTCACAGTGGGATACATAATGGGCAGTGAATGGTTAGAATGACTTAGGAACATCACGGTTGATGTCCAGGACAGCAGACATGAAAGCCGCCTTTCGCCATTCTGTTAGAACCTACAAGCAGCAAAATGCAAACAGGAACTACTTAAAAACAGATGTACCTGGAGGACATACATTTTTAAACATCAAAACAATGTTTGTTTATGAACACCATACAAAGCATATTGTATAAAAAGGAAACAATGTGCCGCTTTCTTTTTTTACTTTCTACTCTCACTGCATGTAAAATGGGCTGAACTGAATGATGCTTAAACCTTGGAGATTGTTCAGTTTTCCCAGAAGAAACCCTTGTTATGACTAAGGATTGTTTTCTTAGAACAGGCTCAAAGTTAATGCGAGGGGGAGGTGGCAAGGGCTGTAATTATTGTTCAGAGGTACTGAAAATAAACGCAGTGTTCACAGAGCCTCCGAGCGTGACAGCTGGCCTGCAGTAATCCTGATCAGACACGGCCCCAAATCCTGTCCAAGCGAACATCAATGCAGAACCATGCTGAGTCTGGGAATTTGGGGAGTCTTATTCATGAAGGAAAAATAAACAGATGTTAAGACAATGGGGAGGGAAGAAAGAAAAGCAAACGCATAGTTTACAAACTGGAATACATGCTGCCGTTATTCAGCAAGCAGCTGAAGATTGTGAAAAGTACTCGCTTAGGCAGTGCATAATGTGAGTAATGCTCGTGTATTCAATCTTCAGCTGCCTGACTGACCCACTGTCAGGGGTGCCATTAAAAAAGGTGTTGGGGATGAAATAAGATCCTTCCAAGGGGCCCTGAGTAAGAAGCGCTCTGAATTAATTTGGAACATAATTGGATTGTCTGGGATGGGGACCCAACATAATGTGCTTTCATGGTGCCCAAAATCTCTAGCGGCACCCCTGCCCACCAATAAAACAAATTAAAAACGAATGCACAGACATAAATGCACAAGACATATGAAAGAGTACCAGAGGTGCCAGTCCATAGAACCTCCCTCGCTCTGTAGGCCTACCAGTTACTATTTTATTGCAACATCAAAATCAAAAGTACATTTACTGCCTTAGATTACAACAGCTATCCAAAGATACTGCTAATTACTAGTACAGCTTACCATTACCTACTACACATACTAAAGCAGAAAGAGGAACAATACTATGAAGGCATTCAAGGGTACCTTAATTGCAAAAGGAAAGCCACCCTGCTGACCTTCACTGTAATGTGTTTGTTATAGGATGCAAGATACAATCTGGCAACATGTTCCCGTGTTGGGAGTGAAATAGCTGCCAGCAATCCATTGACAGGCCATAGGGGTATAGTGCAGCTTGCAAGACTAACTTGACTGAAGTTTATGGACAAAAAATAAAAAAGGAATATGCCACATTACTGGTAATAAATAACTGACAGAGTAGCAGGAAACAAATACAGTAGTCTCCCCCCCTTGTATGGTATTGTGCAGTGGATAACTGAAAACACAGATAGTGAAAAGTCCTCAGAACCCATATATAGTTGTGATTTTTGTGTACATACACATCATACACTCAGCTAAAGGATTATTAGGAACACCATACTAATATGGTGTTTGACACCCTTTCGCCTTCAGAACTGCCTTAATTCTACGTGGCATTGATTCAACAAGGCGCTGAAAGCATTCTTTAGAAATGTTGGCCCATATTGATAGGATAGCATCTTGCAGTTGATGGAGATTTGTGGGATGC
>JABFEA020000043.1:33637986-33663376 GCA_019775915.2 Cyphomyrus plagiostoma
CGGGCAACTTAGCTCCTGGGATCATTGGAACACGCAAACCCCTCCACCACGATAAGGTGTCGGCTCCAGGAGGGGGGTTTGTAAAATAAATAAATGTAAATATCAGTTTCAACAAATTATAATGTGAACAAAAATGTATAACACTATGATCGTACTATTTTTAGATATTTTTCATTAAAGCTCAGCAGTTTCCATAAACTATTACAAACTGTCCAGCATACATTAATATTCATCAATGTCCAAACAATAAAAAACAGTAAAAGAATCTGCAGAAAGCAGAAAGCAGGAGGAAAACTGTGACATGACAGCCCTACTGACATACAAAGTGCTGAGAGTAGCGAGGGCCAATGAGCTGGGAGCTCAGGAAGCTCCTCCATCGGCACATTCCTACAAATGACAGCCGGTCTAACACCACCTCTGGTAAGGGCCACTCCAGGGAGCAATTTTAATTAGACGGTTGAACTGCCTGGGCTTCCATGAGTTAATATGTCCACACAGTGGTTACCACAGCAACCGTCAAGTCACAGAGCAAAGGGGTCTGGGGAATCATAAAAATGGATTCTGCTATGGCACTCAGTCATAAATCCAAGACCACCCAGCGCACTTCTCATAACTTGCCATATATTACTTTAAAAAGGCAGAATCCCAGGCAGGATTTTAGCATAAAAAGTGTTTGCCCTTTGTGTGCCACCTAGATAGGGATTAACTTTTACATGAATAACCAATTTTTCCCCCTGAAACATTTTTAGACTAAGTTGTTGAATGAAGCCAAATGGAAATCCATTTTTATTTTCTCCCATGCAATATAAGAGACGTCACACTGTGCGTACAATGCGCAGTGAAAGGGCAATGCAGAACAGTAACCCCAACATGGGAAGGAAGCACATGGCACACGGTGGCCTGTGTAAACAGAAGAGGACAGTCCATTCTAAGGGCTTCTATTACACAACAACCCCCACACCCATTCCTCAGGTCAAACCTTTTCAGCAGATGAAAACCTAATTTTTAGTATATGCATCTACTCAAAATGTGTACTGACATTGTTTCCATATTAGGTCCCATGGCCATTTTTACTTCAAACCCACTTACGTTTTTAATCTTTATCTATGATACGATCTAATCTAATCTAATAACTAATGTTTAAGAACATTAGGTGCTCAATGGGGTTGAGGTCAGAGCTCTGTGCGGGACAGTGCTTGTTGAGCTTCATTCGGTCTTACAATTGATACATTCTGTGTATATTTTAATACACTGGGGTCAAACTAGGCTGAACTTCTTTTTGCCTCTGATGCAGGCAGTAACTCAACCTAACTATGTAAAATGGTCGAAAGACGAGCTTTGACATTTGATGATCTACTGCTCTTCCTGCACAACACACTTACCATTATGATGAAAGGCTCAACAATCCGTTAAGACAAGAAAATATACACTAGCTAATGGCAGAAATATGGAAATGAAGGTGGCTTAACTACCCTGTTGCCAGGCAATACCGTTATACCTCAGGATCTTTATATTACCAGTGAAATGTTAATCTACAGAACTAGGGGTACATACAAGCAACACGTTAATTATTTTAAGTCTAAAAGATAAATACTCTACTGAGGAGATTACATCTTATTTTGTTTACATTAATATATAACTGTATATAATATTTCATAAAAAGAAAATGCTGCAAAAACAAAAAATACATTATATAGGAGGTACTGCATGTTAAAACAGCCAAGCTGAAGGTGGTCTGGGCCTTGCTGATGCCAATATGAAGGGCTGAAACCTTGTAACAGTTTATCATGCAAAGTGGTATTTGAAAAATTAAAATAAACTGTAATCTGTGTTGGATTATTTTAAGGGACCATCATTCTTAGAATGTTAAGATTTCTACCAATAGCTGAAAGTTTAGCTGCACTAAGTAGCTGTCACATGGTTTTACCAATGTTTGACTATAGGGGGCAATGTGTGGCTCTGCAGGTTAGGCCACTGTGCTTCAGATCATAAGGTCGAATCCCCTCGTCAGCAGAATGAATTAAATTGAACCCTTGAATAATGTCCTCTAACCCAATTGCTTCATGGAGTGCTGACACTGTTTTCTCAGTTGTAGGGCCATCATGCATATTACTTAATGTAGAATTATCCTCAAAATGTCATGCATGAATTCAGAGTAGGAGATAAGACATAACAACATGACCCACAATTTCCTCTGCAGCTTGTTATATTAAACAAGCCCACTAAGTTTTATTCCCAGAGTCTTCGTGCTACTGATAACACAAGCATTAACAAAACACTGAGCCTTTCCAAATTCAGCAAATTAAAGAAGTGCTTAACTGCACTGCTTCTGATAAACATCGGGAAGTTCTGTAATTCTCAGCTAGTGGAGATGATTCCTAAACTTCTTTCCACCTATTTTCCTGTATCCTGGAATTGCTAAATGCACTTGTTTTTAGTGTTGAATTTGATTAAGTCTACAGAAACATTTGTTACAGTCTATAGTGGGGGTAGTATGTTATCTTCACTCCATTTCTGGTATCTTGTACCAGTCATTTACACAGAGTATACACCTGCAAATATTTGTCTCTTAAAAATTAGGACAAAAGAATGAAGTGGGGAACTGCAGAAACGTCAGATACTATATGGCAACAATGCAAATATGAGTTGCTGGAAGACTTTGGGCATCTTGAATTAATTCTTAAGCTATGGTTACCCCTCATAATTGCCATAAATTCTTGGATACCCAAAATGCAAAACTGTAAACCTTAGCTGTACACCATATGATGGAATTATTAGCCATGCGTTTACTAAATAGACCAATCAGCTAATTTCCTGTTATAACATTAGATCTGTTCATACAAAGCTAAGGGGTAAATTAAGAGTAGAGTTCGAAATGAGCATGAAGCAGCCTGCAGGAATGCCTGACAGATAATGGTTTGTCTGATAAGACTTCAAAGGAACAAGTGAATGGAGCAGAAAAAGAAACAATACAGCCCCTCCAATGGAAACAATTACCTAGCAGCTGGGCTTTGGGTTGTAAAAAGTAATATTACAGTGGCAGGAAATCCTATTTATGCAGTTTTATTCTTTCTCAGAGCTGCCGTTTATTTGTGTTATGGGGCCCGGTACAGATGGCATCCGCCGCTATGAGAGCTCCTCCAGTAGTGCGAGATGAAAGAGTTTTTCAGGACTGGGCCCTGGCTTCTGGACATAGTACAGTGCTGCAACACTTGTTCCATGCGGAGGAAATGTGTGAGCGGAAGTCTGGGGAACGTGCAGAGGAGCAGACACCTCAGACTGGCATGGCACGCAGGCAGCCAGATAACATCTGGCCAGAGCCTTACTGAGATGTACTCCTCTGCAATGCGGCCCGCTCATCCTGCCTGGCCAGCAGTTCACCCCAGCATATTTGACAGAACAGGCTGATTACTCTCCGACAAGCCACGTACACATACAGCTGCACCTGGAAGTTTATGGTAAAACCCAAAATCTCCCTTTCACCTCATTTTAAAGCTCATTCAACCTCTGTTACTGAGAGTGTAGTTCTAGTGGAATTTATAAGGATGTGTCCATTTGCTTTAATCCCCAAGCCTGCTTTTAACACATGACTGAAAGGACCACTACACAGCTGTGATATCATATCCTAACCACATCATCCCACTGCAAGAAATAACTGAGATTACTTGACTTATTACACTTGGTTTTAAAAAAAAAAAAAACTATGATTTCTCCATGAGTAGAACAGGCTAAACCTCAGAAAAAGAGCACAAAATTGAAAAACAAGCCTAACCCTTCTCTTCAGGCGATCTCGTTCCTTCAGAGTCAACGTATCGGCCTTGGCGATGACAGGCACGATGTTCACTTTGCTGTGGATGGCCTTCATGAATTCTACATCCAGGGGTTTGAGTCTGAAAACAAACATGCCATTATCATTCAGCATTTGAGATTAACTTCACACTTGGCGTATGTGAATATTTTTCCAGACATACAGTATAAGGACAAGAGTATTGGGACACCTGGCCATTACACCCACAGGAACTTTTATAACATCCTATTCTAGATACATAGACAATATAGAGTTGTTCCCCCTTCACAGCTATAATAGCTGCCCATTCATCCAGAAAAGCATTTGTGAGGTCAGGCACTGATGTTGGATGTGGAGGCCTGGCTTAAAATCTGTTCTACTTCTTTTCTATCCAAAGGTGTTTGGTGGGGTTGAGGTCAGGGCTTGGTGAGGACTAGTAGTGGTTTTCCCCACACCAAACTCACTGAACATTGTCTTTATGGACCTTGCTTTGTGCACTGGGGTGCCTTCTCCAAACTGTTCCCACCAAGTTGCAAGCGTCCAATATGTCTTGGTATGCTGAAGCATTGACAGTTCCCTTCACTGGAGCTAAGGGGCCTAGCCCAACCCCTGAAAAACAACCCCACTATCCTTTCTCCACCAAGCTCATCCATTTGTCATTCCACAGAACATGTTTCCACTGCTCCAGGGCCCAGTGGCGGCATGCTTTATGCCACTCCATCTGACACTTGGCATTGCACTTGGTGATGTGAGGCTTACATGCAGATGCTCGGTGGAGACCCATTCCATGAAGCTGCAGGCGCACAGTTTTTGTGCTGGGGATAATGCCAGAGGAAGTTTGGATCACTTCAGTTCAATCAACAGAACTTTAGCGACTTTTATGCACGGTGTGCTGCAGCACTTGGCAATCCTGCTGTGTTATTTTATGTGGTCTGCCACTGCGTGGATGAGTTTCTGTTGTACCTAAGCACTTCCACTCTGCAATAATACCACTTACAGGTGACCCATGGAATATCTAGCAGGGAAGAAACTCCATGAACTTACATATTGCAAAGGTGACATCCTATGACAGTATCATGCTAGGTATGAAAGAAACACCTGAATTCAATGATTAAGAGGTGTGTCCTAATACTTTTGTCCATATAGTTTTAGGAGTTCAGAGCACACATAGCATTCTGATGGTCATGTACCCATGGCCAAAGGGTGAAATGAAGTAGAAGCAGCAATGAACACGGTTGTCCACAATGTGCCTCCGGTTCAGGCCGCTCTCATCATGGAGGTAGCGTTCAAACTGGTTGTCAATATACTGGATGATGGTCTTGAAGCTGCAAAGCCAAAGAAATGAAGAATGAAGAAAAGGAATGTTACATGATACTAGTCAACAGCACTATATTATGCAACAGCCAAAACACTTAGTATGGCAGACAGCAGGTTCACTTAGTAGTACATGTACATTAATTAATTTTTTTTGATTGTGTCAGCTTTCCTTACACTGCCTCAGAACCACAACATTTCTCTTGAGAATAACTATTTTGGCCCAACCTCCAGCTTGGGTAATAGCATCCGCTGATACTTTGTGTTTGGGCACTCAAAATTCATGAGTATAGGAGGTCCTCTCTGGGCATAATCACCGTGATTCAGTACAGGAGACTCCAGCTCAGCCAGGAAGCTGCTCAAAGCCCAAGGAGGCCATGTTATCTAACCATCTTCCCACACACTAATGACTTCCCACAGGCCAATTTGGCGTGGTCAAACTCATTAACAATGCAGGCTACTTCCTTTAGCAGTGAAATCCCCAGTCAACAGATTCACCTGATTCAGACGCGGTTAGACATAAGAATCCAGTTATGTAAACATGTATTTTAAGCTGTAAACCTCAAGAAAACTAAATATTTTAAATTAATTGTATTTGAAAGGCTTTGGTTTTTCTGTAGCTCCCTGTTGAAGTGTCATGCTGGCTTGCCGGGTAAGGGCCAGATCATAAACACATCTCAGGACAATCAACAGGAAGCAGAGTTTGCTGAACAATGCCCAGCCCACAGACTCCAGCAGCCAGAGTGAGAGACTCTGAGTTTAACTCCCAAAGGCAGGAAGCACTATGGCGTGGCAAAGTACAGCGACTCTCAGCAAGAAACACCAAATCAGGAGACTTTCTGCACAGTACACTTTAATGACGAGAGAGTTCAAATGTCCAAAACACTGTATAAAAATACATGCTGCCTCTGTAGATAGTGACAACATGACTACAAAAACAACTATTTAAATCAAGATAAGAACTTTATTTGTATTTGTGAAAGTATCTCCAAAGACTAAGTCCTAGAAGAAATGATCTCCTCAGAAAAAGCCAGCCCTGAAGTAGAAAGTGATTAAAATTCTCCATGTCTTTATACTGAAGACATAGGTATTTCTAGCAATTTCCTATCAAGCAGGCAGACCTCAATAAGGTTACTGCTCAGTAGGAGAAAGACCAACAGTGAAAATGACCCCGTCTCAGCCAGTAGACTGTTAGAGAACAGAATCATTTATGGTGGAGTTTTTGACCCAAGCTAGACAATTCTTATTCTTCACAGAATGTAAGAAGTGGGCAGCAGAATGAAGTTCAGAGGAAGAAGTAGCACATACAAAGAAATAACCCTGATAAATACGAGAAGAAACCAAAGAACATGCAAACACCTAACAAGTGGATGTCAAGAGTATGTACTGGCCAAGCATTCCAGAATATTTATTCTCCGGAGCAAGGCCATCATTAGAATCTATCCTCCTAGTGTGACTGTGAAGCACTGTTTAAAAAAAAAACAGGCATCACACTGGAAAAGGTAACAAGTTTGGCTTAACAATATAATTTGTCTGCCTGTGCCTCTTCTGATCAATCCACAGCAAGAGGTTTTAACATTGGAAACTACTAAATTTGGGTGACAAACTAAAATCCAATATTTAAACAGTATAACCCAAAACACAAAACTACACAACAAGATATGACAGAAACATTTAGTCCATAAGTCAGTGGGCAGCACTACAGACTCACAGCTTCACTGCTGTGGGTTCAAAATGTTCTTTTCATGTTTCAGAAGGTTTGCTCCCACAGTATACACCTTTTAACGAGACTAAAATGAACTGATTACTTCAAATTCTGTGTATGTACCCATTTAGGAACTACTAGCCTGAGTAGCGTCTCCCCTGCCTTAGATGATGTTAAAGTTATGGCACAAGTTGTATATATATCAAATGCATACGTGCTTCTGAAACAATCATTAACCAATCAGTTGTTTCTATAGAAATAAAAATTTTGCATCACAATTTAGCCTTACTTATGCTAAATGCTAGTTGCAGCATATGGGACATACACTTTCCAAGTAGCACAAAACACCTACCAATCCTGGCTGTTGATTGCATCCCCGTACCCAGGTGTGTCCACCACTGTCAGGCGAAGCTTCACCCCCCGCTCCTCTATTTCTACGGTGGATGCTTCAATCTGCACAGTTCGCTCAATTTTCTCTGAAGGACAAAGCAACAATAGAATTTACACTGCATGCGCTATGAACACACCTCAAATTAGAGAAAAGAATTTTTGTTTAATGAAGTATTCCACTGCTTCAGATTGCTTACAGGAGGTAAAACAGAAATATTCCTCAAAGAACATCAAAATCAAAAAATAACATTAAAATTGATTTCAGCTTTGAGGTGCTTTATATGGGCTCAGTGTCAATGGTTTCTTGGGATGGGAAAAACAAATATATGTATAGAATAATTCTTGCTTCAAGTAAAAAAGCCATTACTAGATGTTGGTACAAACCTAATCCGCCACAAATACAGGACTGGATTGATATTGTAAAAAGTATGTTTATAATGGAGAAAATTACTTTCTGTATCAATAACCAAAAAGATATGTTTTCTGATTTTTGGTCCAGGTGGATCGAGTATATAACTCCTATTGAACAAAATGTTTTTTTGTTATATAATCCATGTTTTATGTGTGGGTATTATCTGTACATCCGCTCTCTTTTGTAAATAGTTTTTTTTGTATAACTGAGAGATAACCCAAAGAGATATATTGATCTGGTATATGCCATGAAGACCTTTTTGATAATGTACAAGCTATAAATGTTGTAAGCATGGCAAAAGTCATAAACAGATGCATTGGACTCTCTTTTGAATAAAAACTTAAATTAAAAAAAAAATCAAAAGATAACAAAAATAAGTAAAATATAATGAAATAATCTCGCTGGAGAGAAATAAGCATAAGTGGAGAAAAATTACTGTAACAGACACAAAAAACAGACTAAAAACGTAGCGAAACCTGGGTCCTCTTGAGAAATATGGGCTTGTTTAATGGAAGTGAGCTTACCTGCAGCCCCAGGTATGTAGCGTTCGGGGTAGAGGTCCGTCAGGAACAGACTGTTGATCAGAGTAGACTTCCCCAGACCAGACTCCCCTGTAATGAACACATTATATTAATGGTTTGGATTAGTTGCCACATAAACCAGTTGGTTCCTAGTGTTTATGTACAATAATGGGCAACAAACCAAGTTCCCTAGTCTATATTGTCACTATCGAATGAAAAACTTGCGTCTCCAAAAATCCCTTATTGCAGGAGTGCATAAAAATGCATTTTCTGAATAACTACTTAAAAAAATAAACCTACAACAATATAAAGACACACCTGTCTTTACATAGTTGTCAGTGAATGGTTTAATGTTTTCAACGGACGTAAGTGCATTGTCTCATCAAGGAAAATGTCAGTATCGATAGGATACAAACTAATCTTGCTTTGTATTCACTGCTAACAACAATGTTACATAGATACCCATCAACACTAAGTTGTTAAGTTTAGCAATATAAAACAATCCAAACAGATAACCTCATGAATAGAAATGTTAACTAGTATAAACATAACTAGTTAAACAAATAACATCTTTTATTTGGTCAATTATATATCGTGCAATAACTATATATTACATTTCAGAGTAGGGGATAATAAAAACAGAAACCCATTGGTCAAAACTCACCCACAACCATCAATGTGAACTCAAAGCCCTTCTTCACAGACTTCCTGTGGACCTGGTTAGGCAGGTTGGCAAAGCCCACATATCCTGCTGCCTCGGGAAACTAGCAAGATACAATCATTCATCTGAGCATCCTGCAGCCAGTGCTAGGGCCTGCTTCTCTAGATGTACATCATGACCGTCCACATTTTATTATTTATGTTTTCCATTTATGAAAATATAGCTATATGCCAATGTTCCAGCTAAACAGAAGCTGGGTTAACATCTTGAAATAGTGTTTTAGCATAGCTAAAGCTCTGCAGAATATCCCAATTTTGTCCATGATAAATAACTGATCATATTCCATTTCAATAAACATACAGTACCAGTCAAAAGCTGAGTAACACCATCCCATAAAAATATTTATTTGTATTACTCTCTACATTTTAGAATAAAACTATAATATTACTCAGACACATCCAAACTATAACATATATGGAATTATGCACTAACCAAAAAAGTATTTTAAAAAATGAATTTGCTTGGGAGGGAGCAGATCTGTAGGTTGGCATAAAGTTCTCACCATTGGGTCTTTGAGCAAGGCCTTCGACCCCAGTTGCTCCAAGGACTGGCTGACCCTATATTCTCCTCTAAGTCATTTTCATGAACTGTCCTGAAGGTGGCCTGATCATGTAATGTGACACTATCACTCTCTTTTGAAGGCAGCTTGTCGTGTCCAAACTTTTGAATGGTGCAATACCTCTAACATTCACAGAACCTTTTTATGTCCCCAAAATAAAACTGATTCATGGAGAGCACAATAACAGGTGATGGAAGATGCCAAGCAAAATTAACAAAAATTCAAAGCAGGATAAGGACATGAAGGTAAAAGAGCTGCTGTCTAAAATGTATAAAAGTCTTACCTTCCCTTTTTCTGCAGATTGTGTCATTTTTCTGGTCTCAAGCCAACTAAAACTATGAAAAACAATAAGAACAGGAATGTATTATTTAAGATTACATCATCAATTAAGCTTTTCATGTCTATAGTGTAAGTACTAGCTATTCCTGGGACAGGGAGTTAAACATTTGCAGGATATGGAGGCGCTTTACAAGAACACTGTTACTATTTAAAAAATACATACATAAATGTTGGAAAAGATGTTAACACAATAACACAGATTAATTGTTCTGCTAAAATCGAACAAAAATGTCCAGTTAAATGAGGTGCACGCGGCGTGTGTGTGTGTGTGTGTGTGTGTGTGTGTGTGTGTGTGTGTGGGGTATTTGGATAAAAATATTCCAGATTCCAATGCCATCAAGTCATTGTAGGTCATATAGACAGCCAAGGTAAAACAAATTCAGATTCAACAAATTCAGTAAATTGGTATATCTGAAGAGGATAAGTCCTGTTCCAACTCCTAAACAAATCAAGGTTGCGAATTTTCTCAATCACCCAGCTGCTTTTGCAATGCAAGGGTCCTGCTTGCAATCTATCCCAGGATGCTACAAAAGCATGAGAACCAGTCTATCACAAGGTTCACACAAGCACACACCATAGTCCATGTCATCCAAATGTTCTGTTCGGCTGAGACACTGAGGAGGCAGTTACACCCCCAAAGCCAAACTACAATGACACACAGAAGAACACTTCTGCTGTTAGATGCATCTTTCCCTACCAGTGAGGTAGATACTTGTATTCCTTCATGTATGTTTGAATGTCCATGTTTGAAAATGTTATTCCTCTTATTTATATTTGTCATACGTTTAGATATTTGTACTATTTATCTTTTGCACTATTACCAAAATCATCTTTGACATAACTGTAAGGACTATAACAAATACACTAAAGGGATATTAAATGGAATTTTCATGTAATACGTTCGGATTGCAGCAAACAACAGGAATCCATGAAAAGCAAAACCATTGACATAGGGGGAACTACTGCATATAGATTCCAAAGAAATATTGGTGAGCAAGTAACTATCTTGCCTGATGGCTGAACTGGTATTTGGAATGCTTAATCACTCCTCTTTCCAGACATACTCAGACACACACACACACACTTATACAGCTGAAAGTGAAGCCTGGGGTACAAGTGCACGGTGAGGCCATTTATCTGGCAACCCTGGATCATTTCATGTGATAAGCCTCACACACTCCCCCCACATCTTGGAAAAAAGGGACATGATTAAATTCTCCCACAATAAATTTTACTGAGTTGCCTCCGACACATTTTAGCAACTACCTACCAGACTGCTACGGATAAAATGAGCTGAACAGGGAAGTTACAGACCATCTATCAATATAAAATTTATTTATGAGATATTAAGAAAAATCATCCCATGCTCTACTATTTTACAATCACTGACTTGTACAATGTTGCTGAGAAGATTGCAGGAATATCCACAGAATAAAGTTTAGTTCACAGGCTGGTGGCTCCATTTTTGCTCTTGGCTACCCTCAGTCTTACTTTTCAAATTTTGCTGCCCTCTGTTGTTGCAGTTACAATTTCATATCAGTTCAAGTTTTTTTAGGTGTGGATTTTCATCCAAATATTGTTTTAGCAATGGTAATAGATCCATTAAAGATCTAATAGGGTAGAGACATTAATACTGACAAACAGACAATTACTATTACTGATTATTATGTGTTATTATTGATACTATTACTATTATCAATAATTATTACCATTAATATTAATAAGCCTCTAATCATCTCATCCTACTCTTTCCCATGACTAAGCACCACTGCTTCAGTGCTGATGTGATTTGTCTCAAAATTTGAACAGTTCCAGGTCATCCCCCACATAATGTGCCTGCAGAGTTTGGAAAAGATCTGATACTTTTTGAGTTATATTAAAAGGATTAAGTATCAAAATTGGCCCCCTTTTTAATATATTTATACGCTGCAGCTTCAAATTTAGGGCTCACAGAATTTTAGCAGTTCTGTTTCAACCCCCCTTCAGTGCCTCTGCAAAGTCTAAAAAAGATCCATTAACCAGTTATTGAGTTAACACCTTACATACCACAGTATCTGTGGCTTCAGACAGGTGCTTAAACCATATCTATTCCCTGAAGTCTGGGAAATACAACAATATTTTTTATTTTAAAATAACCAGGTAATGATAATGATAATGGTAATGATAATACTGAGTCATCCAAGATCCCGCCTGCCCAAGCACACATGCACACAGCACTAAAGGGGGACTTTATCAGAAATAAATACCTAAAAGCACAAGAGAAAACAAAAAATAAGTAAATACATATATATTTACACACACACACACAGATAATCTGATAAACAACCACCATTAAAACTTGCAGCTAGGGGAAGGGGGGATTTTTTTTACATGATCAACTTCTGATAATATCATAATATCACCTGGCCTTAATGTATAGACATGTCTTCATTTTAGCAACCACCAAATTTAGGTTAAGCTTGAAAAAACCTGTTAAAAACAAGTGTTTGAATGCTTGGTGTCAATACTTGGAGTGGCTTCAGATGACAGATTTTTTAGTATATGATTGGGTACAATAGCTTAGTAACTACAATGACAAAAACCTTGTCACACAAGCTTCCTAAATGCACACAGCAATGCAAATTTTTAGTTTTTCTACTTTACAGTACTAGTAAAATACTTTAGTCTAAGAAAAACAGGAAAGGGAAAATAAGCAGTCATTGATATACTTTCAGCTCTGGAAAATAAATTCTTAATTCTTTCCACCCAATACATGGAATGCCCATTCCTCTTTATGTTGACACCTTTAATTTTAGTCTAAACCACTTTTCTCATGTGTGTGCAAAATATTTTTTTAACAAAAACATGTTAAATTCCTTTATACATTAGGGATGAAACAGGAATGTTTCAATAAATAATGCTCAAAAATCAGATGTTATGTTCAAATTTCAATGTAGAAATTCATAGTGTTTACAGATATGAAACCTAAACTATAGGTGATCGAGTGTTGGATGTGATTTCAATTACGCTTACTAATAAACGTCACTTTAATTCAAATAAAACCAGATACAAATAAAGCAGATCTTAATTCGTTTACGTAGTTGTGAAATATACAAAAAGTTCAAAACCAATTGGATACATTTTGTAAACATTTTGCAACATCAGATTTTTCTGATAATACTGTTTATTGTAGGAAAAGAGGATTCGGTTTCAGACATGATTTTCCACCTATTGAGGACAAACTTAAGAAATATAAAATGCGGTACTGGCTTCTGGCCATGTACCGAGGTCATATAGATATAATCGATAACGTCTAGAAACGTGAATTTAATTTGTTACAATTATGACTTACTACCTATACTTCACCTCGAAGTTTGGCTTTTAAACACCTCTTTATTACTTAAAATTGATTGAAAGACTGGACAGCACATCAAAAAACAGCAGTACTCACTACATGTAATTTCATATAATTTATGCTCATTTATTCATTTTAACTTTGATACTAACTCTACGAAAAAAGAGCACTGTAGGAAAACTGGGTCCTATAATACCGGATTACTTCCTAAATATGTCCACGCCCTGTTTTAAATCCACAGACACAATCGGTAAAATGGATTCAGCTTTTTTTGACAGAATATCAGAACTTTATCATAAATAATATTACTTTTCGGGTTAAATATAACTTGTTTAAACTTGTATTACATTCAAAATTTAAAATCCAAGAAACTAGTATACTTCTGGGTCGTCTGAAAGTTTTGCCCACTGCAATAACTTTTTTTTCCTCTTTTACAAAGTTTTTCCATCATAAGGATCAAGTGCCAAGTAACCAAAACCAGTCTTAACTCGGTTAATGAAACGAATCCTTACCTCTGATTAATGTACGTAAATAAATAATTACTTAGGACGTCCTGTTTCTACCTATTCCAGGCCAATCTAGGGAATCCGGAACCTCCCAAATATATTCCGCCTTTATCCCATAAGGCCAATTTTTCCGCCAGCGTGGGAGGGACCCGAAAAAATCTAAGAAACTGCCGCCATTGTGACTCCGAGCCCTAGTGCTGCTATATTTTTAAGCAGTCGACAGCTGAGAGCCAAAATGGCGTCTACAGGGCACATTTACTTCACTACGCTGTATTCGTTCTCTTGAACTGAATTCGCTACATCTCCGCACGTTTTTGAGTTCCTTAGACTGCACTAAATACCATGTACGTTCATGCCCATGTCTTTCGTCCTGAAATTATATTATTTATATCTGTTCCACAATTTAAGCGTAATACAATAATTAAATAATAATGTAAGATTTATTTTTATTGAAATAAATTGTTGGTCATCATGAATCCAGTGTCTAAAGAATACAACTGTTAGAAGCCTAAACTATAACACATCACGTAGGCAAGGATGTTGAGTAATGTTTCCTTTTCTTTGAGCATCTTCCTTTCGTTTTGGTTCTTTATTCAAAGTACAAAACAAATGGTATAATGTCACATTAAAATTTAATTCCTTAAGAAAATATACCTGTTAGCTGTTACACTGTGCCCCCCCCCCCCTTGTAATTTGAAGTAGGCCTATGTGTATCTTGAAGCCATGCAGAGTATACTGTCTCACCTCCTTTTCAATTTGATAGATGGATGGATGATAGTGTTATGGAAATTTCGATCAGTAAGAAGTTTGATAAGAGAACAATTCAATTATAATATTGTTTGCTTCACCTCTTTCTGCAAGACAGGAATAAACAGAAAACAAGCGATGAAGTAGGTGAAAGATCAAAAGTGCTTCAGTTGATAATAGATATGTATCGATCCGATATTCGGATCGGTATCAATCGGCACCGATCCAGATCCTTTTAGATGGATCAGGCCATATAAGTGACCGATCCACAGCCGATACTTACTTATATAGTTTTCAACAGCTTGTAAAAAGATAACTCCTGTTTCTAGTTAAACCGATCTGTACAATCAATGGCACATCTCTTTCCTATTTTAGATGTTTTTGTGGTATTCATGATTCATGCTAAGAGCATCAGATAAGAAGATGACGTTCTGTATTTGTAATTGTAATTTTATCAAGTAGCACAGCGATTTGAATCGTTTTGAGAGATGGAAGTAGCGTTTAGTGAAAACCCCCTCTAAACAAAGCGCAAGCATTTGTGCGAGACAACGCGGGTTATGTGAAAAAAGCAATGGATCATCTGGGAGTTGCTATAGTTTGGGCTGTTATGCTCATTCGCAACAGCTTGTGCTACAGAGAGGAGGGGGAGCTATCGCAGCGAAGTGTATGTGACGCTGTTGCCAGCGGGAGAAAAATTGTGATGCATTTTAAGCATTCGCTACATGCGTATACTCTATTAGAAGATATTCCAGTTGAACTGCAAAATGACTCAAAAACACAGTCTAAAAAAAGATCTATAAACGAGGTGGAACAGTAGAACTACCTTGTGTATATTTGTAGTAACCTAATTAAAGATTTTGCGGCATGCATTTTTAAATTTCTATTTACTAGTTAAAAAATATGAATAACGTATCAAGTACAGATATATAATGTATATTGTATTAAGATGTTAAAGTAAAAAGCTCTTGTATCAGAATCTGTATCAGTATCGGCAGTTGTGTATTGGAACATAAGAACAACTTGAATGTTAAATTTCTACCAACATTATTTTCTTAGAAGTGTATGCATGTTGAAGGTCATATGACTTGTGGGTTTGTGCTACAGAAGAACCTACATAGTTGGGTAAGGAGAACGTACACCTAACACCAAACATTAACCATCACAATCAACAAAACATTCAACGAACCAGTGGGGAACTGAACAGAAGCAGAGACTTAAATATTGAAACTAAAACTGTGTAACAAGACTAACACAGGACAGGTGAGAGACTAGTTAACAAAACCTGGAAAACAGGCCATAGATTAAACTAATTAACTCAAAGGAACTAAAACAGGGAAACTAAGAACTAACCAAGAAAACAGGAAAAACAGAATCTAACACTGGAAGTAACAAAACCCAATAAAACATAACTAAGGCTCAAAACAAGAAACCAAAACAGAATACAAAAATCACCAGATATGGAAACTAGAAAAACTCATAAAAATGAAAACACTAGGAACAAATAAAAAGGAGGTGGAATTCAAACACGGGAGAGAAGGGTTCACAGACAACCACATGTTCAACAAGTTGAGCTATGCGGCAGACAGGGAGCAAGTGAAAATACAAAGACTGTCAACACGAGGGACGGGATGACCAGCAACGCCTGCTGGCCAAACGGGGAAGGGATACAGAGTGGGACAACAGGGGCTGAACCAGACAGAGGTTCGATGTAGCCAATTATTAGCAGTGTGGTTTCTGGAGTTTGGAAATGGGCGATTTTACTTGGGACTGGTTGAAGAAAAATAGCTGGATATTAGCTGGTTGTTGATGTTAGGAAGGAAGAATTTGATTACCTTTTTTAGGTAGGTGGGGACAGGGTTGAAGAAGATAACGAATGATTTCTCTGATTCGCTCGGCCTTGTGGAATGTGGGGTTACGATGCAGTGCAAGTAGCACTTTTGTCATGAATGGTATCGGTGTCATGTCTCACTTGTGCCCCAGTTTATAAGTGAGAAATATGGTTAGTTTCACTATAAACTATGGAAATCCCGTTACACCACGACTTCAGAATTTTATTAATATCCTACATTTGAAAATGGAAGTGTTTTGATCACAAATGAAAATATACACAGGAAAAGCGAAAAGGAGAATAATTCTGCCCATATTTGGCATTTGTGTTTTACCGAAAATCAGATCAAAGCACAATACAGATTGTACGACGTGATGCCAACCGACAGGAATTTTATTGGAGACTCACAGACAGACCAATAGTAAAATATCAAATTAACGTACCATACGTGTTATTTGTTTCGCACTTTGAATATAATGCGGATAAATTTGGTGGAAAATGAGACAAAATCACAACTAGACCTAAGTGTCGGTATTCATTTAAGGAATGTTATATAAACGTTAACATGTTTTTGCTATGTATGAATCATTTGTTCTGGGTTTAGCATATTCTAACTGTGGCAAAAATGACACGATTACTTTAACATGTTATCAAATATTGAGCTACTGTATGTATATAAACTAGTGTAAACTAAATTATTGAAAAAGACCTAGAAATCTTTACTATTTTGGCGCGCTCCTATTTATCATAGAGCAAGTGCTCTTTCACTAGTCCGCTTCTTTTATTCCCCTATCCTCTCGGCAGCTTCATTGGTTGAGAGGGTGTTTTCTTAAATCTGATTGGACCAAAGTTCTTCCCCTTGGTTTAAGACTTGGGAAGATAGCCCACCCCACATACAAAAATATTCTTAGTGATTTTAATGCACCTCAGTCTGAGTGATTGGAAGAACGGAGAGAGCTTTGTTCTAGAGAACGTATTTCCTTAAAGAACAATGCACCCTTAGGAAGAGAATTACAGCTGAAGCAAGTTGGATTTTAATTATCTGCAGCAGATCGTAACAGAAATAGTGGGCCACCTAGTTAATTTGGCAATTAAGAAGAAAACAAATTTCGAAAATGGTTTCTGCTGGTTTGGAGATCCTTGGTTTAACGCTGTGCATCCTCGGCTCGTTTCTTGTTATGGTGACATGCGGTTTACCCATGTGGAAAGTTACGGCTTTTATCGAGAGCAATATCGTCGTCGCCCAGACCTTATGGGAAGGACTATGGATGTCCTGTGTGGTGCAAAGCACAGGGCAAATGCAGTGCAAGATACACGACTCCCTGCTCGCTCTCAGCAACGACGTGCAGACGGCGCGAGCCCTCACTGTCATCTCCGCATTAATGGGCGTTTTGGGGTTGATGGTAACCATCGCCGGAGCTCAGTGCACCAACTGCATAAAAACTGAGACGGTGAAAACTAGGGTGGTGAACGCCGGAGGGGTGATCTACATAATCAGTGGTATGTTCGTCCTGGTTCCCTTGTGCTGGACGGCTAACAGGATCATTACTGACTTCTACAACCCTAACGTACCAATAGGGCAAAAACGAGAGATTGGAGCCTCACTTTACATTGGATGGGCAGCGACTGCGCTCCTGCTACTCGGCGGCGCGATATTATGCTGCTCTTGTCCATCGTCCGGGAGCGCGTCTTACTCGGTCAAATACGCCCCGACAAAAAGGGGCACATCCAACGGAGACTATGACAAAAGGAATTACGTGTAACTTTCCCAAAACGCCAGCTGTCTCCCTTCTGATTTAAAACTTTGGGAAAGCAAGTTTTTTTTTTGCACTTGTAACTTAAAAACGAAATGCTTAGTATGAACGACATCGTTGGAAATGGAACTGACTCGTATAAACAAAAATGTATAAATTTGGAATGTTTGTTTTTTATTTTGTTTCGTAGTTATTTTTTTCATTATTTTTGCAGAGGGAAATAAGGATAATGTAACGTAGAAAAGTATAATAGGTACATGCGTTTCGATTTACAGAGCAAAGATCTGGCATGTTCATGAAACAATCTAATTTGTTATACGGCTGTTGTATTTTTAAATGTTTACCATAACACACTGTTCTGGACCGAGGAAGTATTGAAAATGTGTTCTGTATATTTGTTTTTGAAACCGTAATCTAAGAAATGTATAAACCACACCGCATCTTGTGATAAATAGATAAACTCATATACCTGAACTATTTTGCGCTTTTGGAAATAGCTTGTTTTCATAAGTGTTCGTTTAAATGTTGCATTTTTTTCTGTCATCCGATATTTCACAAATAATTCCAATATCGGTTGTGGTGAACGGAACAATTCTAACACAGACATACAGTGGAAAATTAAACAATCTCGGTTATGCTGAAAACATTGGACAATGTACAGCTTGACTGTATTTGCTTTTCAAGTAGAAGGTAGAAAATCGAAGTTTTATTGTTTGGATTGTACACCACATCTCACCAAATATCTATAATAAGAAGAATCAAAGCTCAGTTTTTTCAAAGGGCACGGCTCGTATTTGTAGCTATGCTAGATATTTACAAACCACATCTCCTGCACCAAAAATTTTTTGTATATATACTCAAGCCAATTCTGTACTTTGAACTCATTGGGTTGTTATATTTTTAAAACGAAAGTATAATAAACAGTTTATAATTACGTTTGGTGTGATTGGTATTAATTAACCGGCAGCTGAAACGTTTCATATATATATATATATATATATATATATGGATTTTTGATTATCTTTTTTAACCTGGATTTTAATTTAATACATTTTCAAGTCCATTATGCTGAAGTATCCTCAACGTATTTGAACGGACTACTTTCACTTAACCGTGTTTTAAATTATTCAAGCACCATGGGCATGGTTGTCTATAATGAATGCTTGAGAAGTACAGCATAGAAAAAAATTTGTTAAAGTAACCCTTCATGCACTTTGTTATTAGGGAAGGCTTTAGGCTTTTTAATATTATACAAAATATTTAAAACTATGATCTAATTTATGATTTACAGTTAATACATATTACAAAAGTGATGTGTTCCCTCATAATATGGTTTTACTCTGCATTCCTATACTCGGCTCTCCAATTCCCTTCCCAGTGGGATGGACAATTTCAGTAAACCATTAAAAGGCAAATGGCAATATATTCATCCTATCCAGTCTCCCTTCCCCCATTCAAACCACTGCTTGTACCCTCATCTAAGAAGAATAAAAGGCAAGAGATGCAAGTCAAAAGAAAGCTGGCTGGGAATGTCTTATATTCCAAAGCTGCTAAGTGCAAGCAATTGATATAACATTTCACCTATTACCGAATTCAGTGTGATGACCATTAGTCCTTTAATGTTAGTGCAAGAATATTTTTATGGGGGTTTTCGGAACATGAAAAGTTTTCAGATAAGTTTAAAAGATGTATGCTGTCACAGAGGGCCTATGCTGTGCATGTCATTTATTTATTGAATACTTTATCGACAATTCATAAAGAGAGGAATTTAAAATATTTCAGTATTCATTTTCATAATGGTATGTTTCATGCTGCTTTTTCAACACTGACTGTTCATGAAGTTGGTATAATATTTAATCCGAACACTTAAACCGTTGCAAGGGAATTTTAAAGCTTAGTTAAAGACCTACCAAGTAAGACTCTTATCCAGTCATATGCTTATAACAACTTTGATGGCAGGCACGCTATTGAGAACAATTGGCTATGGACAAAGCTGGCTGTGAAGTGAAACCAATTATTCTCTGCATGGTTGTGGGGTGTCTTGGTAGGTAACATTATAGCTTGGCACCTGCCACATTTGTGGGTTTCTGTTTCTGCTCAGTTCTGGCTGTTTGTGGGTGTAAGAGTTTTCCTGGTAGAGATGCACCAATTTGGTGTTTTGAAATTGCTCTTTGGGAGTCTATTCTGTGATGGAAATATTTACTGTTATGGTGGTATCCAATTAAGAACAAAATATCTGGGCACTCTGGATTTCTATCTGAATTTACTGTCATTCTTATTAACATTTATCTGTTACACATAATGTAAACATTCAAAAGACTTTTGCACAAACCACATAAGACGGTGATATATAGCTGAAGTGTCCATTTTGTGACAAGATTTTTATGACTTTAGGAAGCAATGCAAAGCATCATGGTCAAATGAGAATCCAGTGTTTATATGATCTAAAAACTAACAAAAAACACATTTTCTTCACTAAAGGGATATTTTTAAAATTGGGACTGATGGCATTTAATCTCCCATTGATTTCCTTCCCTAATTGGCATTCCAACTTCAGCACCTGTTTTATACTTGGTACAAAGGAGTCAGAGCACTATCTACTAAGGCAGAGGCAACCTCTTTGACATGTTTATTGTGTGATTGTTAGTTCCAGTCTATTTGGAATAAGGTTTAGAGCCTGCAGGGGGGAGGGTATTTACCCCCCCCCCCCCACACACACACACACACACACACACATTATTCCTGTTTGTGCTGAAAGACAGAGGGGGGGTGATGGGGCAGCAATGTCACCGAAAGAATTCTTACCATGGCAACCATCTACAGCTCGTAACTGCAAAAATACAGGGACAAGTAAGGCAACCATATTTGTACAATGAATATAAGTGATTATGTGTTGAGATGTTTTTCATTCATACCTGCCAAGAGAAATGGGATTCTTCACATAAACATATGACACATTAAAGAGTGTAAAAGAGAATGAAAATCTGAACTGATTTGTGAATAGTTATTACTCAACACAGGCATAGATTTGGTTTCAACATTGGTAGGGACCAAATCAGTCCCAAACTAGCACCTACTAAACACACAGAGTACTTCCACAAAACTGGTAGGTACATATCCCTATCATCCATTCCTAAATCTATACCATTGCTATTCAATGGTAAAAATGTTAAAGAATTCAAAATATGTATTTTGTGTAAATCCAGTTTCAAAATTTTTGAATTTCAGATGTCTTCACTATATATTTGGTTTTGTCTCATTTTCTAAATTCTGAGCATATACTTACTTATGATGTAAATAATTCAAATCAATGAATGAATGAATAAATTATTAAGTATCCAGCATTATTTGGTCACCTTTCTTTAAAAATGCCTTTCTAGCATACATTCTTCTGCTGAAGTTTTGTGTGTCCAAAAGAACTGCATGGGAAATTGCAATCAATGAAAAATAAATAACAAACAGGTCATGATCCACACAGCACAGGATCCTGGGTCAAACTGCTGGCATTGTTTTGACACTAATTGCATTGTGGCGGAAACTTGTGACGTGTTACTATTCAGAGGACAGAATTATTTTTAGCTCACAATGATAGCCAAGTAACTGAACATTGCATATGAAAACAGCAGTAGTTAGAAAACCTCTGTGGGAATTTTATGTGACAATTATTTATGTTTTAGAACTTTATGTTTTTCTGCTAATTACATTATATATATTATATATATCTTCATCCTTCCATCCTCAAGTTATGATGGTCTCAGGCATATGTAGAGCCAATCCAGGCAGCATAGGGCACAACACTAGGCTACAGTTTTGATGGGATGCCAGTTTCAGGGAACATACATACACACACACAATCACACTCTGTGGGCAGACATACCATTTAGTTTGAGTACATGTTGTTTGAGCTGTAGGAGGAAACCTGCATGAAGGGACATGAAAACTCTACACACATGAAAGCAGAATTTGAACTCCCAACAATGGAGGTGTGAGGTAGCACTGCTAACTATTAGGGATGAGTCAGCATTGTTAAACATTAAAATAATCGAGACCTCGTATAAAATTGGAGAAAAAAAATCTTAAAATTGAATAATAAATGAGCAACTTAAAAATTTATTTAGCAATTATATAATTAATATAATCTATCCATTCTCTAATAAGTTTACGATTTATTCATTCTGAAGATTACCTTTGCTGTTTTTGCATGAGCTCTGCATGCTTTCGAGTCAATCATAATTAATCATAAAAATATCCTTGTTTATTCATAGTGTGCTGCGTTTGGGAGAAATTTAACAAAAATGAGTGAAGCAAACAAACAAGAACTGATCACCAGAAGACATTTCTCTTTAGCTGTATAGACTAAACTATAACTAGAACTCGCTGAATCTCACACGTCGAACCGTGAACGCCAACCTAAGATAACTTGTGTGCGCAGGGAAATCGAGTCACACGGCACGTCTCTCAGCGGAAACACTTACAAAGGGTAATTGCTTTAGTGTTGAACACGTATTGATACTAATATATTTTATTAATATATAATAAAAAACTACAAAGGTGTTCGGAAACAGTTTTTATTTTAAAAAATAAAATATAAAATGCACATACAAAATATAAATTGCACACGTTACAAAAATAAAAAATACAGAAAAATAAAAATACTGTAAGAAAAGAACTATTGGACACACCTGGTCAGCCTGTCGCGAGCCACTCTTTGATGGTAATTGTTTCAACTTCAGCCATATTTAGACTAAACACCAGTGGGTTTCGTAATGTAGACTCTAAAAACAGAACAGACAATTCACTTACATTAGACCTTATTAAATGGTAAATGTCAATCATGAACAAGTGAGTTTATTGTTATTCCTTTACGTTGTGATTGTTCGCTTTTTATCTGCAGTCTGAAAAAAGCAACTTTGGGCATTAAAACCAATGAAAACTATGGGAAAGGATTATTTAATGTGCATGGGGAAGTTAAATCCATATTGTGTTTAAACTTTGAGGATAGAAAGTTTATCCTGAAAGGTCAAATTTTACTTTTGCTTGGTTTTACATACGGATAATCACATCTATGATGTTTGTATTCTTCATCGGTGTCTTGGGTTCCTTTAAATCAGAGCTGGATAAGATTCTAACAACTCTGAGCTATTAGTTAAGTTCTCCCCAAGCGAGCTTGACGGGCCGAATGGCCTCCTCTCATTGGTATAGTTCTTATGTTCTTAACGAGGGGGCGTGGCACACGGAAAGACAGGGGTAATGTTGGGATAGGATCTTTATCGTTTTGGTAGCCATTAACAAAAAATGCTCTTCTTGTTTTATCCTGTTCATTTTCATAAAAAAACAGATTTAGGTGTAATTTTTGGGGGCTGGGAACCAATTAATTGGTTTTCCATTATTACTTATGGGAAAAATTCGATCAGAACTAGAACTTGGATTCGATCCGGATTAAGTTCGAGAATCGAGGTACCACTGTATAAAGCCTATAAAGTATAAATATTGGTAATTAAATAAATTAGTCTGTCATTCAAAGTAGGTTTAATAGGATTTTTTTAATTCACATAATGCCGTCAGTGAAATTTTATTTTATAGAAAGAGAGACGTAGTAGCAGCAACAGAAAAAAAAATGAGGAATTTAAAACCTGGATGCTTAGCTTGTATACGCCCCCTCATCTACGTCGTGTGGAATCCCCATGTTATCAGCTGTTTCTTGTTGCTGTCATTAGTTCCATGTATTTAAGTCTGCATTAGGTATGTTTTCCCCAGTCCGGTTATTAACGTCTGTCTTTTGTGGTATATCATGTTCCTTGTTGTTTTCCTAATTAAATCCTTCATTCGCCTGATTTCCCAGCTCCTGTGCTGCTTCCCCGCTCTGTGCCCAAGCAAGTGCAGGACAGAATGACCGGCCTTGAAATGAAGACACCTCATCTGACCGAGGCAGATTACCTCGGCCTTATTAATGAGGTAATTTATTGGCTGCAACAGCCTGAGGTCCAGTATGCGTATGGAATTCAATATGCGGCAGGTAGCCCTAGACAGCGGACTTCCCTATGGTCTGCTGTCTGAGGTACCAGAAGTGCCCCAGACAGCAGGAAAGAAAAAAAAGCGGAAAAGCAGAAGACAGGAGAAGATGCCGGAGGTCTTCCTTGGGGCTGTCTCGGTCTACGCTGCCTACCAGATCTTCATTCCAGATATTTTTGCACAAGATGTCTCCATTGCCGCTTTGCAGGAATGTGCGCCTGACGCTGCCACCGCCTTCCGGGTTACGCGGTTGGCACAGAAGGGTGCCAGGGCTATTGGGGATGCCGTCTTACAGGTCCCCAAGTTCCATAAAAAGGCAGTGCCCACTGCTGAGGAGCAAACCCCTGCTCCGCCTATCTCTGTGGTTCCTGTGCTGGTGGTTCCTGCTCCGGTGCTTCTGGTTCCAGAGCCTTCGGCTCCAGGCCCCCTGGATCCTGCTCCCGTGCCCCCGGCTCCCATGACCCCAGTCCCTGACCCTGAGGAAGTCCCTGATTGCCAGACCACCACTTCCTCCCTGCATTCCCTGTGGTTTGTCGGTTGTTGTCTGAGTTGTCCTCCTTGTGCCTGTTCTGTGTGTCTGTGTTGTTCCATGTGCCTCGTTGATGTTCTTGCTTTTGTTTCCCACAGATTTCATCTCTTCACTCTCCTTGGACGCCCCTTTGGGGGGGCAATTCTGTTGGGCCCTGCTCGTCTGCTCCTCACATGTGCCATCTGCCTCGTGTGGAATCCCCAAATTACCAGCTGTTTCTTGTTGCAAGTGCAGGACACTAAGGGATGAGATTGGTAACCAAAACCTACACAGCAGATATTTTGAGGAAAGGAGTTCAGCAGAAGAAGTTACAATTCAATGGATGCAATCTGAACCGAGCATTGGAGGTAGTGTTCATGAAGAGGATTTTTTACTTGGGGACTGAAAAGTAGCAAACAGCAAATGTAAAAGGGTCATGATTATAAATGCATTAGCATTAGTCACAGTTATCAGGTCTGATGTTTTTTTTTCCTTATCCAAAATCACTTTTATCGATTAAGATTGATTAAACTATTGTCGGATGATCACTTTTCAATCTTTAGTGTTCGTATGTGGTAGGTGTCATTTATTATAATTTAAAAGAGCTAACATTAATTAACTTGGTGTTTTGTAATGTTATGTAACTAAAAAATCTGATTTTTAGAAAGTGTTCCTGCAATATAATACATTAATAGTAATACATTAATAAACTAATAAAATAATATTGTCTTAATATTGATTAGCCAATTCAGTGAATGTTTTCCCCATTGCTTCTATCTTGTCAAAAGATTTGTGGAGTGAATAAATCCTGAGGAAGTAATAAAATGCACTGCTAACACTGGAGTGAGTCACAAGACAGCAGAGATGGTGAAGAGGAAGTCAAGTCAAGTCAAATTTTATTTATAGAGCACAGGTTTAACACAACCGCAGTTGATCCAAAGTGCTTTACAATA
>JABFEA020000043.1:33688856-33707273 GCA_019775915.2 Cyphomyrus plagiostoma
TTAAATTAGGTACTCACCGAAGTTCCATGGTACTCATACTGTTCGTAATCAAACAGAATTTCCCTCCTGTTAAAAGACAAAGTGTTTTGCATGGCTTCACTGGCTACACAACAGTGGTCTTAAATGTGTACATCCATGATGACTTGCCTGCGTGCTTCCCACTCCCTCTTTGCCCTTTGGTGCTCAATTCTCCTCTCCACAGCTCCCTGTCAGCAGACAGGCAGCACAGCTTAGCCACAATGTCATTGCAGGCACATGGAGGACTGTGTATGTGGTATTAATATGCTCATTACATGGTGCGGCCTAATGGAGACTGGTACATTAACCAGTAGGACAAGCAAAAGCAGCTGATGGCTGACAGCGTTCCACCATGGGTTTTACAGACATGTTCTTCCCATTACTGTTGAAGAATCCATCAAAAAAAGCTACTGTAGTAAGATTTCCTAAATGCTCTGTGAAGTGGCTAAAGACTACATCCGGGGCACTATAAATACCATCAACCAGACTAAAAGAGCTAATCATAAGATGGCCATCAATTAGCGCCAAACAAATCTCACCTCATCGAAACGTGTCCGTTTCCCCGAGGGTTCAGAGTTGATGTCACTCTCATTACCAGAGTCCTCAGCATCCTCCTCCTCATCACGGAAGATGTCATCATATGCAGGGATCCCAAGGTCATCGTCCTGCTTGATGAGCAGTTTGATCTGTGGAAGGGGACCAGGTGGTGGCAGAGTCAAATTCAGCACATGCTCACATGAAAATACTAATTTGTACTTGGAGTGAGGCTCTTTTTCTATCCTTATTGAGGAGCAACTATATGACAGCAGTCGCAGGTTGGGTGCAGCGTCAATCATTCTGATAATCGAAACTTAAACTACCTGATAAGCTAGAGAGGATAACAGGGGGTGGGGGAAAAGTCAATCAAATTAAAATTCGCGATTCTTCCAGGTTGCTTTTTTGTATCACCACAATACTTTAAAAATCGATTTTTAAAGTAAACAGATACAAGACTCCCCTTTTTAATCCGCAGCAGTTGGTGATGTTATCGGCAAGGCAGCCATCACATCTGCTCTTCCTTGAGCTTACCTGAGTATCATTATAGACGTTAACCACATCCACGGGTCTGTGCGTGTCGCAGATGAAGAAGATTGTATCTTCCTCTGGTTGTAGAGTCTCCAAGAGGTCCACGTTGGCCCCGCAATTTATCAATACAAAATATCGGAACTGTGAAGACAGTGTGTGGTCTTGTCTTACTCGTTCGCATCAAAAACTTTCAGCGAAGTAAAAGACCTAACGCATCATGGCTGTTACCTGCTCCTTGTGTTCAAGGAAGGCCGTTCCCAAGTCCTGCCAGCCGGTAACTGGCACCAGGGTATACTGAACGTGGTCGCAGTGAAACAGGGCCTAAGTACACATGACACGTTAATGTACCGTGTAAATAATGTCACGGGTTTCACTGTATGTAATACGGGAGAAAATGATACTCACTTGCAATATTTTGCAAGCACATAATGCGTCAACGTCGGAAGACACAAGGAGAGCGACTCTCTGGAAATAGAAATACACAAGAAAACAATACGGTTAAGACACTCCATCCGCAGCGGACCCCAGTTGACACAAAGCACTCAGTTAATTAAAATTTTTAAAGAATTATCACAAGCATGCATATTTGAAGCATGGGTTGACGTAATTTACACCCAATTTCTATAACTAAAGATTATAGTTCCTGGATTTGCAATTTTAAAGCTTGCCAACACGATCACGTCAAGCCTCACCTGGTTCACAACAACGTCGTAAAACTCTTTGCGGATGTCCGTAAGAAACATTTTGCAAAGATTCCTCAGCCAAATATTGTGATAAAATAAAAAATTACTTTCTGTACTACCCGGGAAACAAAAAGCGCGAAATGATGCGGTATGCAAACTCGCTCTCTGTCAGACCTTCCTTGTTTAAAAACCTGGCGCCAATTTTACCAAATTTAAGATTGGCTTGTTAAGATCAAACTAACCAATAGCAATAACGTTTTAATAAAACATTCTATCCGAAGACAACCTATAGAGAGAGCTAGAGAGTAGCCTAACCAATAAAAATGAGACTAAGACGATAAGACAAAATTGTAGGCCAGTAATGTGACAGAATGGATAAGAGTGCCTAGTTCGTGATGTGATTGGCTCGGTGACGTCTGTTTTCTGTCGTCATTTCCTACAGTGACAGGGTACTTCCCTGCAGAGAAAGAAATAGAGCAGACTGGGTAGGCTGAATTTCTGCTCTCCAGTAGTGTGGAATATACGTAATATATACATCAACATTAACAGACATGGTAAGTATGTTTTGAGACTGTTTTCATGGACAGTCAGTATACTATTTGATGAAATCAGTCCCAATACTAGCAGAGGAAAATAACTAAAATGGACAGTCACCATTAGTGAGCTATGCTTTGTGGTTAAAATTTACGACCATGGCGTTTAAGACAGTAAAACGTTTTTGTTTGTGAAGTGATTCTTCATGCATTTATTATGCCTTTCCCTGTAATAATCTTAAATTCTTTGGCCTGGACACCATCCACACAATTTGTCTGAATATAATAGTTAATTGATAGTTGACAGTCTTTTCTGTTATTTCATCTACTATTCTTCGCAGTTTTCTTTTAATATGTTCGACCACCCGATCCCACGGGCTTTCCAAAACCGCTTCTCCACGCAATACCGCTGTTACTCAGTGTCCATGCTGGCTGGGCCCAACGACCGATCTGATGTCGAAAAAGGAGGCAAAAGTATCCCCAACTTTTCATATTGCATCCATTGTGTTATTGTACACAGTTAGTTTTCTGGCGTGGATGTCTCGAACTCTTAAAGTTCGACCTATGTTTATGAAATCTACGATCATGTTAAATAAACACTACGATTAAAACAATACTTGTGTGTGTCTAATAAATTGTATAGAACTTTTTGAAATTTAGATGTTTCTCTCATTTCAGTTATAATGCCTCCTTCTGCCCTGGACCAACTTAGTAAGTCTGTAACTTTCAAAACTTGGCAAATTAGGAATATTAGTATGTTCATACATGCAACTAGCTCTCATCTTTTGCAGGTCGTCTTAACATCACATATCCAATGTTGTTCAAACTGACAAATAAGAATTCTGATCGCATGACACACTGTGGGGTGTTGGAGTTTGTTGCCGATGAAGGAATTTGCTATCTACCTCACTGGGTAAGATTTGACAAATGTACACATGTCAACGATGGTTGTTTTATCAAATGTTGTAAGACCAATTTTTAGATTCATTGTGTAAAAAAACCATGATGAGACAGTGAAAAATGATTTTTCAGGAGAATGCTTGTTGTTTTAAGCAATGGTTGTGATTTAATGTATATGGTGAAAATCCATATTCATCGTGGAAGACTTTTTAAAGGTTGTTTCACATTGATTATTCCTAGATGATGCAGAACCTGTTACTGGAGGAGGGGGGTCTGGTACAAGTAGAAAGCGTCAATCTCATGGTAGCAACATATTCCAAATTCCAACCACAGAGTCCTGATTTCCTGGATATCACAAACCCAAAAGCAGTGTATCCTTCTTCATGACTGAGAATGGCCCCTGTAGCATTCCAATCCATGAAATTGTTTACAGTGCACATTGGTGCATTCCGGCTATAAAGATTTGTGTAATCTATTATCCTGATTCCTTAACAGTGTCTTTGAAGACTAGAGAATGCTTTGAGGAACTTTGCTTGTCTGACCACCGGTGATGTAATTGCTATCAACTATAATGAAAAGGTAGCAATTCAATAATTTTTTTTTTTTTATTGTTGTTGCGAGTATAACACACCTTTTATCGATAACCAATCTTTAAAATGTTTTGTATGTACAGTGTATATTTGTATGTATGCATGAATGTACACTACCAATGAAGTTTTTTGCACCCACTGAGATTTTCTATGTTTGCATGTTATTCATTTAACATTTACTAAAAATATACTCTGTATTCTTCGCTAACAAATTTACAGTGTTCACCATTTACATACATTTTATTAATAAGAATATCATCTTCAATTCAAAGTAACCTCCTCTAGCACTTATAATTCAAGGCATTTTTTCTACAAGGGACTTCTGTTTCATAGGATGAAATAGTTAACTAGTACATTTAAAGTTAAAGGATAACCTAGATTTTGACTATGCCATCATCACACAACCAGTTAATAGGATGTCAGGCATGCACTGTTGCAAACTCTCTCCATGTTATAAGGGAAACTTATTTTTGTTTTATTTGACTTATTTTTCCATTTATATAGTTGTTACCTCAACTTTCCAGTGTTTAACAAGAATAAAACATCTTCAGTTTATGAAATAAATGGAAAAGTTGCAAAAACCTACAACTTATCTAAAACTTTTGACTGGTAGTGTATATATTGTTTGTGTGCATGAATATGTGTCTGTGTATATATAAAATATACACTCATACATGCACGCATACATGTATATATGCTCACATGCATGTCAACAAAAGAGTTTCACTAAATTAAGATTCCTTTGTCTCAACTTTTCCCCAGATCTATGAGCTTCGTGTGATGGAGACCAAGCCAGACAAGGCAGTGTCCATCATTGAATGTGATATGAATGTAAGACCTGCCTTTAAAGTTCCACTACATGTATCGCCATGTACTAAAGAAAATCCGCTTTATATCCAGTGTGTAATGTGCATAGAAACTAGGCAAATTTTGGGCCTTTCAGCACAATTTGTCACCATGTTAATCCAGAGTGCTTTAGGTGTGTCCAGTCTCTCTAATGACATGTATATTTTCTCTAAACCTCATGCATCTCTGATAAGGTGGACTTTGATGCACCATTGGGTTACAAAGAACCAGAGAGACGTCTCCAGCACACAGAGGAGCCTGCAGTAAATCATCTATTCTAATTTTACCCGTGTTTGTGCTGCCATATTTTGATGAATTCAAACAACAGATAGGAGTCTTGCTTTTTGCAAATGTGTCTCTTCTTGCACTTTAGGAAGAGGTTGGAGACCCCAGCAACTATGCAGACATGGATATGGGATTCAGAGTATGTTGTTTTTGGGGGGTATTTTTAATGATTTTTTTCAAAAAGTAATGTTTTGTGGACTGGTTAGATAGGGAGTCCCAATGCCTTGGTCTATTTTCTGCTATATTCTTGAGTTTGTAATTAAGTTCTAAATGTATTCTCTCCCCTGTGTTCTAAAGTGCACCATGTCAGAAATTCACTTTTCTTTGGTTTATTTTTAGGCTTTCTCGGGCTCAGGAAACCGCCTTGATGGCAAGAAGAAGGGCATTGAGCCCAGCCCTGCCCCCATTGATCCAAGTGATATCAAAAGGTAAGGAGGTGATCGAGTTACATGTACATCCTAGTTCTGAATCCGGATAACCACATGACCATCATATATCCTTTGCAGAGGGATCCCAAACTATGACTATAAGGTTGGGAGGATTACATTTATCAGAAACTCTCGCCCTCAGCCCAAGAAGGTGGATGAGGTAAGAGTTAAGGAAAACTAACTGAATGCATGATAAATATATATTCACTTTAAACTCTACTCAGGCTCTGTGAGGGAGTTTGCATGTTACCAGTGTTTATTGTGAGTCTCCTCCGATAACCCCGATAGACTGGATTAGGTGTCTTTATGTCTCTGAATTGCTCATAGTGTTATTGTGCTTCTTGTGATGGCCTAGCATCCTACCCAGGTTATCCCATTCCACATGTTTACTGGTTGAGGTCCAAGCTCACTTCTGCCCTGTGTTGGTTCAGATACTATTATGAAGCATAGATGGATGTACACAGTGTTTTCTCTTTGCTTGCAGGATGATACCATGAGTCGTTTTATTGCCTTTTCTGGAGAAGGACAATCACTGCGCAAGAAGGGCAGGAAACCCTGAACCCTGTTTAATGTGATGTGGAGAGACTGAGAAGAAAGTCCGCAACTGAAACTGATTTCCATGGACTTGGTAAAAGCAACCACAAGCAGTGCTTAAGTGTGTAAAAGTGGTTAAAATGGATTCTCAATTTTTGTTTTGAAATACAATTTTTCTTTTTGGATTTGATTATATGAATGCACTTACTTTAGATCTTGGATTTTGTCCCTTTTGAGTGATTGAGCTTTCAAATATATCTTTAGCTTGTGAGATAAAATTTTAAAAGTAGTTTGAATCTTGGGTATTTGGATGAAAAGGGAAAACTTTTTTTCATTGTTCATCAAGCTGTAGTTTGTAACTTCGGACATAAATTGTCTATTTAATGTTATACATACAATGAAGTGTCACTTTTTGGAGGATGTTCCAAATGTGATTAAGGCCATACTTCTTTTTTTTTTTCTTTTTTTTTTTTTAAATGCACCAAACGGTCAGTGAATCGCTCACTGACACTCAAAATACAGCAAACAGTTAACTTGAGCATTTGTTGCTTTTTCTTCTGGGTTTCTTAAGCTGCTCATGTAATTTTTGTGTTTTATTTTAAAATTTGATTGGATTACTTTTTATCAATGGCCTTAATTTAGATGGACATAAGCTTGCACAACTGCTGAATAAAATATTTAACTTTCATAGTGTAATAGTTTTAAGTATTTAATTAATTTCTTTACAAGTGTTTTACACATTTGATCTAAATTTGTGTTAGATATATGAATTCTGACTAGTCGGTGGAAATAATCATTGAAAAATATTGCCACTAAATGAGTATTAGGACATATCATATAATTTAACTATACACTAGATATACACTAGAATATAATTTTTTTATACAGTTATTTGTTTTCAGTAATGTGTATATGAATGATTTGTCCACAGTAAGTTACTTGAACCAGGGGCATAGTGAAAGACAATGAAATACAACTTGTGGGTCCATATTTATATATAAAGTGTGTGTGTGTGTGTGTGGCTTAGTGGGCTACGCCCAGCACGTCTGTTCGATCCTTGAAGGCCCTTAATATTGAGTGTAAAACTAGAATGAAAATAAGCCTTATCACTACCGCGGGGAAAAAAATATTTGGGCGGGACTTATATTTTCGGAGTGTTTGATTGGTAGTTACACCAAAAGATTAAAATACATCCGTTTCCGGTTGACAAGGAGGATGACCGCTACGAATGCAGCGTGGAGGGTATGTTTGTATTTTTATTATTTTAATAAGACGAGATTTTTGATAACATACTTTTGACACTTATGGTTATACTTTGCCTGATGAGTCATAGTTTGAAAGCTGATTTCAGTTGTACATGTTGTCATGGATTGTTTTACGACAGGTAGAGCGGCAATCAGAAGGACGTTACTGGTGAATGAACCAGTGTTTTCGAAATTCTAGAAATACATTCCGAAATATCCGTATCCCATTATTTGTATCGCTGGCTTCCAACTAGTAGTTTATTCCAAAATAAAGTTAATAACTTTAATCTTTTAATAGATTATAATAGTATACATTTTTTTAAATCCTGCACTGCAGTCCTGGATCCAAACATATTCTTAGAGTTATTCAATGACCACCATTAGACATGCTTAAAGACAAAAACTGCTTCACTTGAAAGCTACTTATCGTTTATGAGCAAAAGACATGAATTATTACTGATTAGAGTGGGTTTTCAAATTGTCGACTTTTGTTAAATCTGACAAGTTTCAGATATTAGTTTTTCAGCTCGTACGGTATATTTTACGTTACTGTCGTTTTAGACCAGTAATTCAGTGAACTTCCTTCTGTTTGTATATTTATGCATATACCTGTGAATAACAGCTCAAAATAATTATTTTGATCATAATGAAGTATTGCAGATTTATGGTTATTCCTAATACTCTGCATTTTTTCCAAATTAATTTTCCTTAGGCAGTGAATGCTTTCATTTAATGATTTAAATGTGACTAATATACAAATGGTTCCTTTAAAATGTTTCATGTATTTATTTTTGTTAGCCCCCTCGAATGTGTGATGACTACTGGAGTGAATTCAAGCACTGCAAAAGCCTCTGGAATCGATTTTACCAGTACTACACTTTTGGTACGATCCCAGCCTGTCAGCAGTGGAAGGACGACTACAAAGTCTGTCGAGAATGGGAGAAGAGACATAATGCTGAGGCCAAGGTAAAAGTCCCTTACAGTAAGACTCATGCAGCCATAATTTATGTCACCATGAAGAATGTGTGTGACTTTATGGGAGTATGTGTCCATATACAGTAGCCTTAAAATGGCCATATATTCATTTTTAAGAAGTAACCCTCGTAATTCTATAGTGAGGATATTTCACTAATTACTAGTAACCCAAGGATAATGATCAAAGAATTTAATATAGAATAGGGGGATCTGCAGAAATGTAGTGTTAACTGCATGTCCTGAACTGTGTTACCAGGAACTGCTACAGCAAAGTGAAAGAACTAGGGTGGCAGCACAGAGTAAGTTTGCCCCAGTGTGGAAACTCCGACAGAAGCCCCCAGAAGACTGGCATTTACCTCTGAACCAGGAAAAGCCTCAGGAACCCTGAAATCCCAACATACCAACAATGGTCAACTGGACCTATTTGCCTATCCTGACTTTACCATGTATATTGTACATGGTTTATTTGGTCAAAACTTGAGCGAACAAAAGAAAAACAAACTGTATGCTGCATGTTCCAATTTTTTTCCATTTCTCTTATAAGTATCAGTTATTAATAGTGCCTTCAGTAATACTTTTTATTTACTTCATCCATCCCCTATACTATTTACCCAGTGTTTTACACAGAACAGGTAAATTGTAGTACAATGTTATTTCTTTGCTGCACAGAATCCATGGACCAAACATTGTATTATGAAGAAAAAAAGTAAAGTCAAACATGAGTAATATACCAAAAAAGATGTTTTCAAAAGAGTCTATACTACTCATGATTCTCTAGGTCTCCATGGGAGACTGTAGCCTCAGAAACAAACAACACAACCAATTTGAAGCTTTAGTAGGATCCATGGATGCTTAAGCAAACCACCCCCCCCCCCCCCCCAAAAAAAAAAAAACTGATACAGTTCAGTTCTGCCCTGCATTTTTTATTACTTATTGCACATAAACCTTGGTAATATCATTATATTTGCCTTCTGGTGCTTGGTAGTTCACTATTGGTGGAGTGTGGCTGGGTCCCTGGTTTAGGAAAGGGACAAGCTCTGGATCTCGTTGGATGGCAGCCTCATACAGCTCCTCGGACTCCAGCCGCAGCTCCTTCAGTGCTTCCTGTTGTGCATCCAGAGCCTGAGCAATAGCTGCCATCTCTTCCTTGTGCTGAGCCTGCTTGTAGCGAGCCCAGTCCTTCAGTAGCAGCGCCCTGCGCTCGCTCTCCTCTGACAACAGCTGCGGTGGGGATCGCACTCTGAAAAATACACATGCAGGACATACATGACCGTACATACTCAAATCATTTATGAACAATATAAACACTGAGAAGTGAGTGTAAAAAATATATATATAAATAAATTTAAGGGTATATGTACATATCTTAAATTTTTAACACAAAAGTATAATACATCACAAACCTTAAATGTCTACACTTACTACAGAATAAGCCCTTAAATTATGAAAATTTTGCTATACTTATTAAACATGCATGTATCAAGCACTGCCTGCTTCTGTGAGACATACCTGATCTCGTCAAGGTACTTGGATGGTACAATAAAATCTTCAATAGGTATAAGTTCCGGAGGGACTTTTTCCATTCTTTTGAGCTTTTTCTTGAGACGTTCTCTGGCTTCTACATCTCGTTTTGGGTCTACTTTTTTCTTCTTCTTAGTGGGCTCTGCTCTATTAGAACAAATATATGCTCCAACAGACAGGAAACCACGCTCTTATAGCAGTACCTTAGACATGCTGATAAATTTGGGCAGGTAACCCATAGTATATTGGATATTCTTCAACACTAACCTTACAGGAGCAGAGGACTTCACTGCGAGTAAAGATGGAAACCAGTGATTGAGCCTAATGTTTGCTGGCTGAGCTGTTAATATGCTGAACAAAACAACGTGTCGTTAGATCTAAAACCTGAACCACCGGAAGAGATAAAATGCAATGTACATTCAACAAATGACACTTAGAACTAACACTAAAATATTATTGATTCTGGTCACAGCAGCCGATTCATGTGACAACTACAACTGCAGATTAAACATGTAAGCAAATTATCCTACAAATCCTGGATAACGCTACACAAACATAATGAATATAAGTAGCACAGTGACCTCCATCATTCTTAAGGCAAATATCGCACGTATAACATTCCGGTAATCTCTTACCATGTCGTCGTACTTTGGTGCAACAATACCCTCGTTAGTGTAGTGCCCACAGAGACGAACATAATTTACGGTAATGCACAAATGTCTCTATAATCCAACAAATGCTTATAATCACACAGATCTTCTCCTGTTAAATGTAAATGTTATAAATCCTTTTGTCCTCTTGTTCAGACTCCTCACGTTGTCCCCTTGTGTCACAGTCGACCCTATCCGACTAAAAACAAGACAGAATCTTTAAGTTCCTATTAACTAAGATTAAACAATTCATAACCCATGCTGAAAACTACTAGGTCCGTGTGTTCATTCAAGATGGTAACGTAGAAGCAGAAAATTGTTAGAAACAATTGTTATTCACACCAAACAAAATGTATTCACAATTTACTGTAAAGCTAGTATTAAAACAGTACAGTTAGACGTCGATCATTTTAGTGGTAAGTGCTACAAACGTTGTGCTCGACTATATTAAATGTGAAAGGAAAACCCAACATTACTAGGTACACAAAGCAGGTTCACGAGGATTATGTATACAGGTTTGCGTACGCATATGTCCATGCATATGTAAGTAATTTTGTACTTTCTGTACCATCTGAAATCTGGATAATGTGGCCTTTCTTATTCCAGAGAGGGCAGGGCAAGGGGGACACGGACCTGACCTCTACCCGGGCATGTGTTTCCAGGGGAACCGAGGGAAAGGTCGGATACTTCCTGTGTTGCTGCTGCTGCAGCTGCTGCCAGGAGCTTGAGGGATGCGAATGAGGGAGAGAGAAATGGAGTTTCACTAAAGCCCGAAGTAACAGACGGGATTTCGCTCGAAGGTTGCAGAGATAGCGAGCTGTGCCCGGAGACCGACGGAGAAAAAGAGCAGGGGGAGACTGCTTCAGCCCTGACGCTGGTGTTTTTTTTATTTTCAGGGCTACGCGCTTGAAATGAAGCTGTTGAAACCAACTTGGGTCAATCACAATGGTGAGCGGAGCTGTCGCCTTGCCGTACTGCAGGAATCCTCAAGTTGCGCTTTTCGCTTTTACCAGTTAGCCGGGGCTACCGTAGGCTTCGGGCTACTTCGCCGGAATGCACCCTCTCCTCCACCTCCTCCTCCTACCTGAAGCACCTGCAAGTTTACTAATTCCCCCAAACGTCTGGATGCTGTTTTTTTATTTCACAAATGTTTTAGCGCAAAGTGTTTTCTCAGTGATGCGTTTGTAGTCCCGCATATGTTTGTGCCTGGACCGCCTCGCCTGTCCGTCCCAGTTATCCATTTTGAAGTTGCAACCAGGAGCTGAATTAGCTAGCTAGCTAAGAGCTACAGCTTATTTTTCTCATTTAGCAGAACAGTACGAATCTTGTGCGCGCACAATAAGCAACTTAAATGGGGAATGCACGCAAAAAATAGTTGGATAAGTCAGTATTTAAATGTTTTGAAAGATCCGCGAGACATTAATAAATCGTGATGAAAGCTGGTATTATCTAGTTAAATTTAAATAAATTCACACTACGGAAAAATGAATGATCGTGGTTACCGAAGTGAACAAAACTAATGAACTTGGGAACTTAGTGGCTGAATAGCGCAGTTATGCACAGGGCTCTCTGTAATGTTTAAATATAAAAAATAGAAATATTACGCTGGCATTTATCTGAATAGCGAGTAGGAGTATTTTACCGCAATATACATTTTATTTAGGTTTCAAGTGTGTTGGTAGACATTTTATGTCGAAGAACCACCTGCGAAAACTTGCGATGACAGGCAGAGAAGTGTCATATTGAACATGTCGTCTTTTCCAATGTATCTGAACACTTATTTGTGAACTAAATTATTTTCTGAAATGGCACATTGACATTTCTCTTTTTCAGGAAAACCAATATTTTCTGTTGACATCCATCCAGAGGGAACAAAGTTTGCTACAGGCGGGCAAGGTAAATTTTGTCTGAAACTTAGACTTAAACTTGAGAGTAACGGTTTTATTTTATGACGGTGGACCCAGCATCAATATATCATTTTAAACTGCAGTCTTTAAATATAGGTTGTTTAATGCCACTCAGGATAGTAGCTTGCTGCTTAATTATATACTGAAGAAATATTAAGTGTGAAATCTGTTAGAATAAATCTGTTTGAGTTTTTGTGTAAAGCAGCCATAATGGAGTGCAGCCTACCAGTTTCTTGTTTCTTCGGCTCTCCTTCCTTTCTGTGATGGCTCTCTTTGAGGTACCAGGGGACCTGCAGTGTGTCAGATTGCTGTTGGCCAGCAAGGATGTTAATTTGAGAAGTATTTTCAGTGCTTTCCTGCTCTCTGCTAACCTTGGGGACTGTTGAGGACAGCCTATTATAACGGACTTATTTTTTATGAAATATTACATGGGCACTGATAACATTTCAACCAAATGGAAATATTTCATCTGCTGAGAGACAGAACTCTGACCTTGGGGCCACTCGAGCAGGGCAGTGTTACAACCTGTGTTTGGGTTTGGCAGGAGACGACTCTGGGAAGGTTGTCATATGGAACATGGCTCCTGTCCTCCGGGAAGAGGATGAGAAGAATGAGAACATTCCAAAGATGCTGTGCCAGATGGACAATCACTTAGGTGTGGTGACGCCTCCCTTCCTCTGTCTTTTTTTTTTATTTCATATTACTCAGGTTTATTGCTACAGTCCTGTCAAGCGTTTTGTGAAGGAGACAAAGCCTTCGATAATATCAGTTTTGTTTCCGTTTTAACTTCAGCCTGTGTGAACTGTGTCCGCTGGTCAAACAATGGTGTCTACCTGGCTTCTGGCGGTGATGATAAACTGGTGATGGTGTGGAAGCGAGCTGCGTGAGTTCATAATAACATCGTCTTGGCTAGTTGCATGAATGTAACTTTATGCCTTTTTTTGTGCAGCAAAGGTGTAGTGTGAATATTGTATGTTAAGCAACAGTGAAATATTTCTGCATTTATGGGGGTTTGAAATGAATCTGGGAAAAGTGTGTGTATTTTTTAAATACTTGTAACAAACGTAAAATGTCTTTTCTGGCATTTGTGATAGATGGCAGAAGCAATGTGCTTTTCTGTGACTGGCTCCTGAAATGACTGACTGCTTTTGAAATCTTTGGGAGATGGCTGCATATTAGCAGCATCAGCCTTTATATGTACTAATTTTCTGAGCTCTGTGTTTATACCTTTTAGATACATCGGCCCAAGCACTGTCTTTGGCTCAAGCAGTAAACTAGCCAATGTGGAGCAGTGGCGATGTGTGACCATCCTTAGAAACCACACGGGGGGTAAGGGATGGAGAGATTGGGGCCCAGCTACTCCTCACTCCTGAATAGCCCACATTACCATCAGACCGAGGCTTTGCACATAATGCATGCACTATAACCTCTCATCCTTATCTCTTCCACATCATCATTTGTAAATATTCGTGGCAGTATGCATTTAATTTTTTTAATTTGCTGTTCTGAAACTAAGGACACGTGTATTTTTTTTGATAGGGTATACATGTGTTAGTGTACTTTAAATTTACCTCTGTCTTAGGTTTGCGTTAGAACTTAACAGTATTAATAATTTGCATATGATTTCAGATGTGATGGATGTAGCGTGGTCACCACATGATGTGTGGCTGGCGTCTTGCAGTGTCGACAACACTATCGTCATCTGGAACGCACGCAAGTTTCCAGGTGGGCTGAGAGTGCGGAATAGACCAGGCAGTCATACGAACAGAAGCAGGGAACTAGTTTTGTCTGCATAACTTGTAGTGTAGTTTTTGAGCATGGTGTCCTTAAAGTGCTCATGCTAACCCAGGTAACATGCATGTGAAGGAGTCCATCTTCTGAGAATCTCCTATAACTCATGCTTTTCTCCCGTCTCATCTTGTTCCTTGCCCTCTCTTTAGAGATTGTCACCACATTAAAGGGTCATACAGGTTTGGTGAAGGGCCTGACCTGGGACCCTGTGGGGAAGTATATTGCCTCGCAGGCTGATGACCACAGCTTGAAGGTGTGGAGGACGATGGACTGGCAGCTGGAGACCAACATTACCAAGCCCTTCAATGAGGTGATGTCACTAATGCAGCCTGGGCGTGGCACATATCAACATGACAGGGCAGTTGATTTCAAATCCATCCGTTTATTTTTTTTCCATAACCATTCATTAAGTACACTGCCTGGAGTTTATCCCCAGAAACACGGGGCATTCTGGAGGGGATACCAGTCCACAGTCGTGCAATTTGGGTAGTTTAGACAGTTCATTTGACTGTACTGTGGAAAGAAACTTGAGTCCACTGACCCCAGGCAAACATGGGAGAGAATGCCACATGCAAAAAGGGCAACTGGAATCGAATCTTCAGCCTCATGGGATTGAGCCATTGTGTTTCTATTAAGTTTATATTCAAGTGTTAATTACATGTGCAGAAATGCATAAAGTTATGTTAGTGTGGTAAAGTATTATAAAACACCACAAGTTAATGTGTGATCCAGTCCTACTGCTACATCTGACTATATTACATTGATACAATAGTCCAGCAATCAACAGTGGTCTCTAATTAAACAGGAGTAATTAGAGACAGACATAAAGCCATCTGGAGTGACAGTTTATCTGGGGCTAGGATTGGTGATCACTGCCGATTCCTGGTAGCTCTGCTCTTTGGCCCTGTGTGTGTGGGTACTCTGGGGAGAGTGTCCATTGTACATACTGGTATAAACTTCTATCATCATTTGTACCATAAAACAAAATTGAATGTGCAATTATCTCATGGGAAATTAAGGAACCTCTAATTTATTTAACTCCTTTCATCAGGACACATAAGCGTTGTTTCCACCAATGTGGTGCTGATACTGGTGCCATACTTTTCCCCCCAGTCTGGCACTGACTGGTTCCATGTGTTTTCACCATAAAAAATGGCCCAGGGCCAGAAAAAATGGCTCCAGCGTGATGCCACAGAAAAACTGGGGTAAGAATGTGACACTATAACATCAGTGAAAGTGGGATAGGCTATGGCATCCAAACCTTCCTTATACCTGGAAAATTCAATCTATAGCTTAAACTAGTATGGATTGTATTTACTGAAAATAAGATTTTACTTAAAATATATAACTAAAACACTTGCTGGCCAGATTTAATTATGTGTAAATATGTTACAGGATGAATAGATTAAACATTGGCAAAGAGATCATGAGGCGGACTGCAAAGTTTAGTTTTTAGCAGAGACTAACATTTATGTTCTTTTTTGAATCCGGTGGAATCACAGGCTGGTTCTCAAGTCACCAAGGGAGAACCTGCCCAGCACTGGCACCTGCACCAGCTCCATGTTGGTGGAAACGAGGCAGTAGTATTTCAGTCAGTGTTATTCCATACCACTTAAGCAAATATTTGTGCCTACACCCATATCTGATATGAATATAAGTGTATGTTAGGGGCAGGACACTGGCCTGCACTTGAAGTTGAATTTGCATGTGTCTGCACTTGTACACACATCTCAGTGTGGAGGCACCACTCACGTGCTGCGTCTCAGCTGGTCTCCGGATGGACAGTATCTGGTGTCTGCCCACGCCATGAATAACTCTGGTCCAACGGCCCAGATCATTGAGAGAGATGGCTGGAAGACCAACATGGACTTCGTGGGCCACAGGAAGGCCGTGACAGTGGTGGTAAGTGCAACCAGGCCTCAGCTGTTCATTAAACAGGACAGCAAGCCAAAGCCCAAGCGCATTACTCAGGCATCCGTCTGCTTTACTGCCATAACTTCCTCAGCATTTAGTGTCTGTGGGGGGCTACGTGCATGGGCTGCTCGTTTGGAAAAAACTTTCATCACCAAAATCATGATCATATGACATTAATATTAAAAACCCGGTAACCAAGCCCTCTCTGTCTTAGACCCAGTTACTTTTTATTGGTAATTCTAGTACTGTTGGCAGACCTGTTTATAGTGCATATAAAATGTTTTAGCTAGACAGCTGTAATTTTGTACTTGTTTATACAGCTGGATATTTTGAGTGTGGGAGGATGTTCATGCTAATGATAAATTTGCCTCTCTTAGGAGCAGCAACCTTTTTTCTTTTTACCAAACCAGGTGCCGGATCCCACACCTACTTGCAGCTCTGCTCTCACATACATTTCCAGCCCTTTGTGTTCGTGACACGTTTTTTTTTTTTTTTGCCTCTGTGCCCCCTTCAGAAGTTTAATCCAAAAATCTTTAAGAAGATGCAGAAGAATGGCAGCTCCTCCAAGGCCAGCTGCCCGTACTGCTGCTGTGCTGTGGGCAGTAAGGACCGCTCCGTGTCTGTGTGGGTAAGTGAGATGCCGCCAGGTGCAGCCCCACAATCCTCCCTGAGTCCCTTGGAGGCTTCAGAAAGAAGCCTATATTTGCTTAAGGAAGTATACAGTCGTTTTGGAGTTCAGTGAGGAATAAACGTCAATTAATTTAGGTAATTTACATCGTGATAGCTCTCATTGTCCTTCAGACAGCATTGTAGTGGTAAAATGTTTTTTAGTTTTTTTAACACTGATTTTTAGCTATTTATTTGGCATTTTCCCATCAGCTTGCTTTTGAAGGCAGCTGCCATCGCTGTGTTAATACAGGTTCTCAGGTTTGAACCATGCTTGACTGTTAATGTGACTTGTTTATTTTTAGCTGACATCTCTGAAGCGCCCTCTCGTGGTGATCCATGACTTGTTTGACAAATCCATCATGGATATCACATGGTAATTCCCCATACTGCTAGTATTTCAAGCTTCAATTAGGATGGGTCTGCCGTTTCCTGCTGTTGTCCTAGGAATGCATGCAGGTTCTGTGGTAATGTTTCCTCTTTGGCATTTACAGGACGTTAAATGGACTCGGGATTCTCGTCTGCTCCATGGATGGGACTGTGGCTTTTCTTGATTTTTCTCAGGATGAACTTGGGGATCCCCTCAATGAAGAAGAAAAGGCAGGGAAATCTGCCTTTGAAATACATTTGCTTTGAAATGCTTAAATCGTATTTTGACCATCCTTAAACAAATCATGGTGGTTGCTTGGATGTAGACAGCACTGTAAAATATGTACTTGTCCTTGGAGAGCTAAATGGTTTATAGCCTTATTTTTTATCCATTGTAAAAAGAATTTAGGTTAAAGCCAGTCCCCAGCTCTACAGTTGTTACATATACCGCAATACATTTGTATAACCGCAATACATTTGTGTGGGTAGAGTGGTATTTATGGTGTTTTTCTGGAAACCAAGGTGTTGCTTTCCTGTTGCAAAATATTTGATAGTTTTGCATGTCTCCAGAATTCAATCCACCAGAACATCTATGGGAAGAGTCTGGCCATCACCACGCAAGCCCAGCTCTCCAGCACTATTATCGAGAACCCGGAGATGCTCAAATACCAGCAGGCAAAGGAGGCAGCAGAGCCCCATAATGCTGTGGGGCAGGAGGCCCAGGCACCTAAACTCAACAGCGTGGTCAATGGAGAGTCACTGGAGGACATCCGCAAGGTGCAGCCAACAGTGACTGTGCCATAAGCTAATCTTTGGCTGGCTTGCAGGCAGACTTGATGAATGAACAAAATTAGTGTGCTGAACTTGGTGTTTTTTCAGGTCATGGCTCTCAGACAGCCAGGGCAGTACTTCACTCCTATATTATATAATATTTTAATTCTTTGTAAGAATAAAAGCATGACTTGGGAAAGGCCCTAAAGGTGCTTCAGTGTGTAATTATGGAATATTCTTCCAAATAGGATGCCATGCCTGATTTATATTACCTGTCAACTGGTTAGCATGTTGCTATGTTTTAATCCCTGATGAAGTGGTGGATGTATGATCTGTGTTGGGGCTGCAGAATCTGCTGAAGAAGCAGGTGGAGACGAGGACGGCTGATGGGCGGAGGCGAATCACCCCCCTGTGTATCGCCCAGCTGGACACTGGGTAAGGTGATGATGCCTGTAGGGCTCCAGCTGAATATGTCAATGTGTAGAGATCATGTATGACAATGTATTTAAAATAAAATGTTTTTACTGCAACCAGTACTGACATTAGTCCTGGATTGGGGACTGCCGTACTGTGCTGCTATTCTGTTTTATGTTTGCTTTTACCTGTATATCATTGATTTGAGTATTTAAAGGTCTCTAGGAAGTAACTTATGTCTGCTGGGGGGGGCGGGCCCCGCGGGGGGGGGGGGGGGGGGGGGGGGGGGGGGGGGGGGGGGGGGGCGGGGGGG
>JABFEA020000043.1:33707283-33728941 GCA_019775915.2 Cyphomyrus plagiostoma
TGTTTTGTTTATTTAAAGGTCTCTAGGAATTAACTTTTTTCTGCTCCCCCCCCCCCCCCCCCAGGGATTTCTCTCCAGCGCTTTTCAATAGCGTCCCCATCCTGCCCGGTTCATCCATGTCCTCCCAGCTGACCCCCCAGGTGTCCTCTGACTCCAACACTGCCAACTCACTGGGCTTGCGGCCTCCACCGGAGACCCAGGCTGTGCCCCCCAGCAAGCCCACAGATGACACCAAAGAATGGTCAGAAGCTCCTGACTCTACAGTTAACAGATCCAATGTGCTCTTAGCTTTCTTTATTTGGTTAGATCTTAAGCAGTGGATGAGGTCATGTTGACACATGCAGTGCAAAGACTTCCATTTTTCCCCACAGATTATTAAGACTATGTGTGTGTTGTCTATTAATATTTGAAGGCCTTCATTCGTCCTACAGCATTTACTTTTCCGTTTCCTTATTAGCATTCATTAGCATTTCCCGCAGATTTTCTTAGGCAGTGAGCTTTTTTTTTTTTTTTTTTTACGTAACTGTCACACTTGTAGATGAGACTGAAACAAAGAGTATACATTCAAGGAGCTATTTTATGAGACCCTTCCCTTACCTTCGTTAGGTTATAGGGTGACACTGCCCATTAAGGAATGACCATCGACAACAGTGTTATACACTTAGCAATAGAGGTGTGTCTGTGTGTGAACGGGTCATGTTCTGGTTTCTGGTAGCCATGGTTTTCCCTCTATTTTGCAGTGTTAACCCCTTGGGCAACACTCCTGTCCCTGCCATGAACTCCACCTCCATGAAAACCAACCTCCTGCTCACCTCTGCCACTAAGATCGAGCCAATGAAGGCGCTGGACTCGCGGTTCACTGAGAGGTCAAAGGCCACACCTGGGGTCACCATCTCTTCCTCATCTGTTGGCCTCAGCCCTCTGGACAGGTATGGAGGAGCTGCAGGAGGATGGTATGATTGGAAGGAGAGGTACTTTAATAGCTAACAGAAGGGGAGCAGAGCTATTTAGCAATAGTTATGGAGGTCCGGCTGGCCTGGGTTCAGATACAGCAAATGTTCTCAACTGCTCCGGAGAGATTAGTTAAGGTACTATAAGCTGGCTTTCCAGGCTGGGGTGGTTGTCCCTGCTACAGAGGGCTCAGCAGTGCTGGCTATACTCACTCAGCTCATTAGCATGCTGTGACACCCGATCCAGGCCAGGAAAGCATGATGCGTATAGACTGTGTGCAAAGTGAATCGTTTTTTGTGGGCTGCACTGCTCACAGAATGAAGGATGGGGGTGCTGTGAAGGAGCTTAAGCCCAAGGAGGACACGAGCAGCGACAGTGAGGACAAAATGGTAGCTGTCAAATCACTGTCCTTCACCAAGAGGAAAGGAGAGATTGAGAGCGTGGAGGTGGTGGAGAAGAGGAAGAAGGGCCGACCCCGGAAGGACTCCAAAGCCATGCCTCTGATGTCTCAGGCCAATCAGCAGGTATCTGCCAGGTCACATGTTTACAAAGCATCAAGGAGACTTGGGCCGGTATGCATAAAACTTCCTAAGAATGGGCGTACACTTTGACTTAAGAGTTTAAAAAATCTTAGCAAAAAGTAGGACCTAAGAGCTAAAAGTAACTTTCAGCAAAGTCTAAGCCCAATTCTTAAGTGCCGACAGAGTCAGCATTTAAGTGAAAGGAGGACTACAAATAAAATCCCGCCCCAAATACCAATAGTTCAACCAATAGAGAAGCTGTGCGGTGAGTATATTAGTGACATTAAACCGTTAATGTAGAGGTTTATACAACATACCTTTCTGTGATCATGCCTTTAATTGGTTGTACTAAAATCTACCTAGCACATCACCAATCAGTTTCCACTAATAGATGCACAATGTTGTATATATTATGGATCAAACGGAAAAGTCATAGCAAGACAATGGAATTATAAAAGAAATACAAACTGGACAACAAAGAAAGCGGTTCTTCATGCACAGTTGGCATTTAAATGGAAGGAGGTAGTGCGAGGAAAGTTTGGCACAGCTGTTACAAGCGCAGACAAAAAAAAAATCTTAGGAGGCTATTGCAAGCTCCATAAATTCTGTCACCTTTAACAAGGCGTTCAGCAGAGGAATGTGAAAAAAGTTGGTATAATGTTTTATCGGAAATCAGTTTATAAAGCAAGCATGCAAGCTACAGGTTTGTGCCATTACTTATATTGTTCTCATGACCCTTGCTATAATAGATGTTGATGAATATTATTATTATTTATTTTTCCAGTTGCCAAAAAAGTAGCATTATTAACCTTCGGTTCAACTGCAAGTGCATTGAAATGTGACGTAGAAAATTGTATTCTGTTCCTAATTAGGTCGGTAACAAAAAGAATGACCTCACGATCAAGCCTGTATCTTTTTATCAACTTATCATAAATCCGCAGTACGTCCTTTCTTTCATGGACAGCACACGGTCTCTGTCTTGGTACGTGTAGTGCTGCTGCCACCGTGTAACTCCTAACTGGTTTTGGAGTCCTCTCTAGGTGTCTTAAATAATTAAGGAGCTGATACCAAGTCTGGGAGTAGGAGCAAAATCACATCACTCTTAGAATTATGACGCATTTAAGAGTGAAACTTTACTCTGAGATGTTTTATGCATACCGGCCCTGGTGTTTGGCCATTGACAAGGCGGGTTGTTTGATGGAGCTTCTCTTTGACCTATTGCTTAGGTGGCACCCTCAGCAGAGAGGGAGCCCTCTCGCATCACGGCTCCCACAGTGGTGCTCAAGCTGCCCACTCCTGCTCCACAGAAGACCTTCTCCATCCAGGTTAGTCTGCCCCTGCATGGTAGCCTTGTAAGAAAGTGGGTGCATTTTAAGGTCCCACTCAGGATGTGTCTGTAATACTCTGAGTTTGCATACAGTTCATAGTTCTGCTCAATGTAATGCTAAAACACTGCTGAGTATTATGTGCTGCAGTTTAACTTAGATGAGTGTTCAGTCTCTCTCTCAGATTGCAGTGTACTTTCTAGCACTGGCATGGTAATTGCTCCTGCTGTACTCTCAGGTGAGCGTGGAGCCATCAGTCCACATCGAGGTAGAGAACGAGGTGTCCTCGGCAGTAGGGGTGCGGTTCAGTCAGCTGCGGTGCGCACGGCAGGGTCGCGAGTGGGACACACTCCTGAGCAGCCGCATCCTCGCTGTGGCCGGCAGCAGGCAAGTAGTTCTCCTGTCATATAGCACCCCTCCCCACTCCCCTTTGAGATGTCTCAGCAGCACACTACTGCAGCATACTAAGCCTTCAGTGATGGTGACCCTGCCTGGCCCTGAACGTGGAGTCATGGTTCCATTTCTGTTAACGGGCTTCTCTGTGTCCTCAGCGATGTCATCGCCGTGGCCTGTGAGGACCGCATGCTGTCCGTGTTCTCAGCCTGTGGGCGGCGGCTGCTACCTGCCATCCTGTTACCTGCGCCCTTGTCTGCCCTCCACTGCTCTGGCTCCTTTGTCATGGCCCTGACAGCCTGTGCGTCACTCTCTGTCTGGTGAGTCCTCTATTGCTATCGCCTGTCCCTCCGGTCTGAAAACACAAAACCTTGCCCATCTGAGGGGGGTATTCCACGAAACAGAATTTCTCAGCTGGATTAATTTAAGCTAGTAATTATCGTCAAATAAGTTTAGCTAAGGAGCATTTCTATTGGACAATCATGCTTAAGTTAACCCAGCTAACTGGCAACTCCTGGGGGTGTATCCCATGAAGGAGAATTTCTTATTTCTTGCTTAGCTAGATAACTTCTTAGGTTTAAGGTCATTCCTTTACATTTAGCCCAGACTACCTTAAATCTGACAAGTTATCCAGCTGAGCAAGAAATCCTGCTTTGTGGAACCGCCCCCTGCTTTGTGGAATACCCCCTTGGTCTGAAAACACCCACCTGGTCCTAGGACATCTACAGAACACACTTCTGGGCTGCTGTCATTCATAAACTCATGCCCCCTTTGATCTTATTCCATCCTAACAGTCATCTAGTCCACACAATTTTACATGTACACGTTTTACATACAGTGGTAGCTCAGAACTCTAACTTAATCCGTTCAGAACTCAGATTCAAATCCTAAAAAGTTTGAGTTTTAATCAAATTTTCCCTATAAGAAATAATGGAAAACCAATTAATTGGTTCCCGGTCCCAAAAAAATTACACCTGAATGTTTTTTGTTCGCATTTAAGCAATGTAAAATTAAAAACAATGTGTCCTGCCCCGATCGTCTGTGCCTCCCACGAGTCACGCTCCCTCGTTTAACCTCGTGTGGAATCGTCGTGTGATCAGCTGTTTCTGGTTATTGTCATTAGTTCTATGTATTTAGTCCACGTTTCAGTTTGTTTCCCCAGTCCGGTCACTGTATTATCCATCAGCATTTTGCCTGCCTTACCTGTAATGAAACCCCGGATTCCCCGATACCCTGATGTCTGCGCCTTTGTCTCCATTCTTTCCACACTCGACACAATATTATTATAATTAAATATATTAAGTTTATTATTAATGATATTAAAATAATTAATAAGAAATCTTTATTTTAAAATGTGTATTATATAATTACTTGTACTGTATCATTGTCTAAATGTATTTTTACTGTCTAAATATATGTATTCAGCTAGTGTAAACATGCATGATGCTATCACAGCAAATGCGAGGCTGAGACTGAAGCGTTACCCTCTGTTTCTGCTGAGAGACGTGCCGCATGACTCATTTTCCCTCGCTTACATGTTATCTTAGGTCGGCGGTCACAGTTTGACTTCTGAGATTCAGATCGAGTTCTAGATTTTTTTTTTTTTTCCAAACTGGTTGGTTCGACTTTTAAGAAATTTGAGTTCTAATGAGTTTGAGAACTGAGGTACCACTGTATGTGTGCTTCTGAATGATACCTACAGTAAGAGTCAAGGTGGTGCCCAGAGGCTGTGATTGACTGAAAACCAGAACCAGATCAAAGTAATAACTCAAAGAAATGCATATAAAATCCTCACTGGTAATGGGGATGAGATCACCTATATCAAGTACCATTCAAGACCAAGACCTCGAAGAGTACAGTCAGAGTCAAGACCAAGACTCTGAGAGGGTCAAGACTGAGACTGGAAAAATTCAATTCCAGTTTCAAGACGTATCTGAAAATAAAATAGCTTGGTCCAAAAATACGGAAAAAATTGTCTCACTTCTAATAGGGAAGCAACGTTTTATTATTCATTATGGGAAGTTAATGTGACCATGTAATATGTCAAATCAATCAGAGAACTTGTAAAATCAGCATAAGAATAGTTATACCTGTGTAATTCGCAAGAGCTTCTGGGGAGAACTAACCACATGAAACAAAAGGTGATCACGCTCATTCAGATACTAACAATAGTCATTGGACTGAGTTTAGAGCTTTCTGTGCAGCAGAGTGTGCTTGCATGTAAGAAAATTCATTTTTGATTAACAAAGATCAAATAAATAATGGAATCTTGTCTGTTCTGAAGGGATTTCCAAGGTAGTGTTGCACTCTGGGACTCTCCAAAAAAAGAGAATGTATGTGAATAATATTTTTTATGTTGATTAACATATATTATTTTGAGAGGAGGAGAGAGAGTTTATCACTAGTGAAAAAAATCATGCGTGTCACTCTAAAATTACGAATCTGAACTGTAGTTGCTCTAGTCGAAGATTAATTTCAAGACCGTGTAAATGCTTCCAATCTCAATACAAGACCTAGTAAGTGAAAAAGTGGTCTGGAGGCCAAGCTCGGACTTGAGTACTACAACATTGCTCCACATACTTTTTTTATTTTTATTATTATGATTTTTTAAAAACCTGTTGCCCACTTCATACCTACCCTTATATATTTTCACTAAATTCTTACAGATGACGTCCATGTCGAGTTCAGTATTACAAACATTAAACCACCAGTGCTTTGACTTGTAAAATACCCATTTTTCCTGATTGCTTTTTATTATAATTTTAAGGATTCTCTAACAAAATGCCTGCTTATTTTAGGGACGTTAAGAAACAAGCAGTTGTTGTGAGAAATGTATCTCTGCTGACCATCCTATCCGGTAAGGTTCTAATCTTCATTTCTTTTTTTTATCACAGCAATAAAAACCTTGATCCTGAGTATGGATACTTATGGTTTTTCCTTTTATTAAATCTGTCTTTATTCGGAACAATACACATTAGGGGCCCTGTGATGCTGGGTTGCACTAGGAGAGGATTGTGGGAAATGTACAGGAAACTGACAGCTGCAATGATGAACGCGCAGCAGGTCGACTTGGACTCGGATGCATTGTGACTGCATGATCTCGCACCCTCCTCCAGGTGGCGACACGACAGTCTCTCAGTCCCTGCTCACCCAGCAGGGTGTACCTGTCATCTGCCTCTCCAATGGGAAGTCCTACTGCTTCAGCTCCTCCCTGGATACGTGGTGAGAGCTGCTCGTAGGTGTGGGAAGCAGCAGACAGAATGTTGTTGGCATTTACTCTGTACAATAAGTATAACTGCTGTATTCTGCCTTCCTCAGGAACCTTATTGCAGACAAGCAGGACCCTCTAGTGCAGTGTGCTGACTTCAGGCACTTCCTGCCCTCCCAGGATGCATTGCTTTCTTCTGGGCCTCTGGCTATCATGCAGGGCCGGGCTTTGAAGTAAGATTGGTAGCCTTTCTAAACTGCTTGCCACACAATATATTTATGTATTTCTAATATTTATGTGGGGCTAACACTGTGGGGCTAAAACACTTTATTCTTTTTCTTAATAGACTTCTTTATTCGTAGCAAACATTTTATTTATGATCTGTGGGTCTCATTTGTTGAAAGTACTTGATAAGAGGCTGCAATCTGTTTTCCTGCTGATTCAAATCACAGCCTGCAGATCTTAAGAGCTGTCCTCAGACCTGTCCGATATTCTCTTAAATAGTGTTGCTCTTGACATGCTTGCTTGGCTGCCTGTCTGGCTCTACCATTGACTGGCCTATTTCATCGCAGTGCGGGACGCTTGGCATCCAGGCTGGCATCCACACCTCACCACCTGCAGCAGAGAGTCACCCTGGCCTACTTGGAGAACCAGCTGGCGTCAGCCCTCATCCTCAAGTCAAGCCAGGAGTACCGCCACTGGCTACTCACCTATGCACGTTTCTTGGTCAATGAAGGTGTGTGAGGGGCCCATGCATCCATCCCTGCTCTCCAGAAAGTACCTAGAAAGTGTGCGAATGCAGCCGTCCATTCAATGGTGTTTATCCCTCAGGCTCTGAGCATCGGCTCCGAGAGCTTTGCAGAGACTTACTGGGACCAGTGCACAAGTCTGCCGGAAGCATCTGGGAAGCCACAATTCTGGTGAGCGCCATCGTGCAGCATTTGGTAGTTTTGTTTCCGTTCATTAATTTAGGTCCATGCTTTTCATCTGTCAGTTGTCTAAATCATGTGATGTCCAGAATGTCATTTCCTGTTAGAAGTTGCTTTCTCAGCCAGTGATGCAAGTTGACTCAGCTGGAATTCCTTGTTTTACTTATCAGGCCCAACACAAGTGTGTGATGCTGCTGTGCACCATGTGACCTTTGATCCTGTGACCCCTGTGCAGGGCCTGAGGAAGCGGGACCTCCTAAAAGAAGTGCTCCCTGTCATCGGGCAGAACCTGCGTTTCCAGCGTGTCTTCACCGAGTTCCAGGACCAACTGGAGCTTCTTCGCAATAAATAGCACTTACCCACCTGTGGCCCCTTCACTTCCTCCCAGCACTGCCCTGAAAGTCACTTGGACGCAATTTCCCCCTTAAAATCCCTGCCCTGATGGCCCAGCCTCCAGGGACACCAGTGGGGGGGGGGGTCGTGGGGCTAAATGGCACCCCCACAGTTGCTCCTGTGTCACAGTCGTAGTTTGTCTGAGGCCTGGCGTCTGGTGGTGGTAATAATAGTAAGTAAATATGTATAAGTACAGATGACATTGGTAAAATTGATATTAATTATGATGGTCGATCGTGAAATGAAAGTGATAGGGTCGCTGGCATCTAGGCGCCTTCACAATGAGCTGGAAGCTAATAAAGACTGATCACTGTGTGGCAGACGAAGCACAAGTTTCATGGCTGCAAGGAGTCCTGGCAGGAATGTCTGTACCGCAAGGTTTTTTTCTGTATTTTTGTCGGACTTTGGGGGTGGGACTCCTGAGAGAGCAGGTATCCCCACCTCCGCCTGGCTGCCAGGGACATTGACACGGTCGCCTTATATTAAAAAAAAAAAAACAGAACATCTCCAATGCAGAAGATACGAGAAAAGCCAGCACATGAGTTTGGGCCGCTGCGGATGCTGGGGACTTTCGGAGCGGCCTGTACGTTTACGGATGTCCTGTCGATTTGTACAGCCTCTTTCTGTTAGTCATTTTTAAATGTTTGTACTAGGCTTTTTCTTCTCAATTTTCTATAAAAATACAATGAGGAGAATCAAATAAATGATTGAGCAATGCCTCAGTATGTCAATGACTCTGAGACAATTTTTTTTTTTATTGGTTTTATTTTTCTGAGTCCAGCTCTATGAAATGTAAAAATATGTTAACTTCTGTGCTTTCAACCAGTTTGCAGAAATTCCTGTATAAAGTTGTTCATTTACAGAACAGGGAATCCAAATGTGCCAAGGACCTGTGTTTTGCTAAAATTACTGTGTAGCTATAAAATTGTAGGTATAGTTTTGATTGAGATCTCTAGCCTTTTTTAAAAAATTATTTTTAAAAAGCTCTTATCGTAATTCACGGGAGATGTGGCTCTTTGTGTACATTATTGTTTGGGTTCGCGTCCATCCTCAGGTCTGATCTCTGGCAGACCTGTTTCCTCCACAGCTTGCCTTTCGCTCCTGGCTCCTCTGAGGCCTCTGTTGTTCTGAGGTGATGCAGAGAGCAGCAAGGACACGCCATGCGTAATGAAGGCAGCCCGCGTGCCTGAGCATTATGTCAGCACAGCAGCAGCTATTGTGCTGGCTCTTCTATTAATAACCCCCAGAACAAAGAAGAAGAGTTTCACCAAGGCCAGTTTAAGTATCCCATGTCATATTATGAGTCGTGAGGCAATGGTATGATAGGATTTTGTTTTCCTTATTGTTTCAATACCGAACAGAATAGTTTTAAGTCAGAAAACGTGCATTTCTTGCATATGTATGTGTTTACTAAATCTCATATCTGTCATTGTTAATTAGTTTTATGCTTTATAGGTTGTTAATGGGTTTTTTATGCATGTAATCTGTGTTAGTCTGAGCTAACCACAGTCACCAGTGCTTTCCTACTTTGGATGTAATCCTACTTAAAGCTAAAGCATTCTAATGACCTGTTTCCTAGTCATTCAGCACAGCATAAGTGCTGAGTCTTCTCTGAATCTCCTCCTCTGGCTGCAGGGCCAATGAATGAAAAGTATATAGAATGTATATTTTGGGTTGCATGGTCAGTTGATGGAGGTGAGTACTGATGCATTAATATGGAAATTAAGCACAGCTGTGAATGGCTGCAGTCGCAGGGCTTTTTTGTAATGTCAGCTTTAGCCTGTGCTTTAACCTCCCCATGGATTCACAGCAGTGGTGTTGGTGCCTTTTAAAACGGACATGAAGCTATCCTCAAAGGCTGCAGGCATGCACTCGTCTGCCAGCAGTAGCTTATTTCTGCCTCTTCATATATTCAGATGTAAGGCCCCTGCAAGGACTTCAGTTGGAAATCTGTCCTCAGCATGTATCAGAATGCTTATTTTATCAGCAGTGCATGTGCTTTTTAGGATCTCCCCAAAATACATATATTTTTTTTAATAACTTAAAATATATTTAGTATATGAGATGGGCGAGTTTGCTTTCAGTTGCAACTTTAAGTGGATCTTCTCAACATGCAGTTTTTTTACGAGTGCATCCTGCCAGCACCAGTGGGAGGCAGCAGAGTCCTGTGCCTGAGTCCTTTTCTGCTTGGATTTATTTTGTGTGTGTGAGGGTGAGACTGTAAGATACATGCCACTGTGTATTTACGAAAGGTATTTAACATTTGCATAATGTTTAAGAAACATAGAAGAACATGCCATAAATGAATTTTTCTGGATGATTGTATGTTTCTCTGGAAAACAAATCCCACCGATCCATCCATTCAACTTTGTATGCAATATAATGCCACTGAAAAAACAAGTGGTACTTTTGTTAAAGCATTATGTGTATTAAATCTGTATGATGACAGATAAATGAAGGTGATGAGTGGTCCCAGACCATCAGGACCAGAGTTCCCAGAGAAGCTCCCACGATGCACTCTGAGTGCATGTCCTTTTTTCACCTCCTTGCCTTGCCTAGCAGCTTTTTTTTGCCCCATTAATCATTGTTGCATGGTTCTCCTAGAGAGCTACGGAAAAGGTTAGCAGAAGTGCTCCTGCAAGGTGTTATCTATCAGTGCTAGAAATTAACATTTTCTGGCCGATGGCAGCCACTCTGAAGTTAACAATGCCAGGAGAAGAAAGTGTTACTGGCTGCAGGGTGGCATCATATCAGCCAGGGAAGGCATGTATGATTGGCCCTTTTCACATTTACTGTCTGGAATTTGAGCACGGTTAGTGTACACTTATATCAGAGGAATAATGGCCATATCAAGAGCTATCAAACACACACACACAAACACACAATCCTTTGGGCAATTTTGGCTGTTTGCACCTATTTATGGTTCTGCAGTTTGTTGGAAGTCCTTTTTTGAGGCATTTGCTGATTCTCCATTTACGTAAACCTGGGCTGTTTTGAAGTGGATTTCCAGTAGACAGGAATACAAATGAAGGGCCTCTGATTTGGGGAGAAATTTATTCCATGATGTGCTTTGTAAAAATCCCTCTTCAATGGATATATATTGGGCACAACTGATATGTTAATATGGAGTTTACTTGCTAAGAATTCAGCTCCCAGTTAATTCCAGACAGATGGCATGGAGGGGCACTGTGGCATTTGTGTAGTACCTTCGACAAGAAAGGAATGGTGCCATAAATTGTCTGCACTAACCTGATAAATTGTCCATTAATCTGACCTTGCTTAAAATGACGTAATGGTGTCTAATTTTAAACAAATGTAAGATCACCTGAGGAGTAACACCTGGGCTGCTAGATTGAATTGTCATTGATGTGAAAACACTCTAACCACATCCGTGGGCCTGACACACAAACTGCTAGACTGAAATGAAAGAAGTGCAAAATGTATTTGGGTGTGCCAGTAGTAATAATAATCTGATCTCACCTCCAGATTGAAGTGTTCATGGTAAATCTCCTCACTGTGGCAATAATGATGTTTGTTTGCCTGTGTTGCTTCTGTATGAATGCATTCTGTATATGGCAACAAAACAAAGACCACAAACTGCGATAATACCCCAGAGGAAAGGTCTGCACTGCAGACGAAAGCGTGTGCTCAAGATATTCTGCCTCTATCATACTCTGGTGCTTTAGGTGTGACAGGCAGCACATTAGAGCATGCTGTGCACACAGGCTCAGAAAGCTGGCAGCTCTGTGGAGAGCCAGGCTCACACACCTGCGACTCTCCTCGGGACCGCTCCACAGCACTGCCATCCTCCCTGGTAATTTCTCTGTTACTATGGTGACTTTAATCTGGAGGACAAGTGGTGATGTTTCTGCCTGCTGTTAAAGGAATACTTCACCTGATGTTCAGAGCTTATTTAAATAATTAACTAATAACAGTATGCAGAGTAATAATAGTTAGTGCAGGAAATATGCATACTATTAGACTCTTTTAAGAAATGTAATATTTGTTTTCTCAGCAACCTTGTTCTGAATAAGAAGACAGAGGGATGGATGGATGGATCCAATCATCCAGAAAAAATAATGCATTTAAGCATTATTTGCTCTGTGTATAATAAAAAAAATCCAATAATAATAAAATAGGTAGTGAAGAAGTAAATTAAAATGTAAAGAGTGATAAATCTGCAATTCCCATCACAATAACTATATATAATTTATTTTAATATTTTTGCAGAGAACATTTTTTGTGTTACGAAATAAATGGTCCATATCATGCTTATTTCATAGTCTACGCATTCCACTACTGAAACATTTAGAAGCATTGTATAAGGTTCCTGATTTATCTTTGAGTTTAAATGACTATCAAAGCGTATTAAAGCAAAAACACAATGTGTAAAATAGTGTGTTAAAAGAAATTATTTAATCTATTACTTCTGCACATAAAGGTGAAAATTAGTTTAAAATTTTGCTTCCTGTAGTATTCACTGCTGTTATTTGTCGTATTTATCTTACTTAATTCAAATATTTCCAAGGATTATAGCAAAAATTCCCTTTTGAAATATTAAGTGGTTTGTGCAAAGTCTTGTATACATTTTTACATAAAGTTAAAATGCATATAAAATGATCAGTTTTTGGCCTCATACTTACAGGATTGTGTACAGAGTTACTTACATAGTTTCATCCAAGTCCCCACCACCCCCAACTCTTATGTCTGTATATGAAACACCATGTTGAACATGGGAAGGTAATGTAAAGCAAGTTTAGTGTTTTTGTGTTAGAAAAAGAAACCTGCAGGACCATCAGCCTGCTTCACATGGCTTTACCATTTTGTGTGTTTAAGTGAGAGTGGAAGCCTTTTGCTCGGCTGACCTGCTTGAAATACCCTGATGACTCGTCCAGTTCCAAAGCCCCCATCTCTTTCAGATCAGCTTGTCTTTCCAGAGATTTGATGTCCGTAAATGTCTGAGTATTTGTGTGAAATTCTGAGTATTACAGCAAGGTCTCATTACCCTCGCCCGGATTAGGGTCACCAGTGCCCCACCCTGGAGCCAGGCCTGGGGGATGGACCCAATGGCCAGCGCCTGGTGGTCAGGCTTTGGTTCGTGGGACTCAGCCAGGCTCAGCCCAAAAGACATTCACAGGACCGTCCACAGATGGGCCCACCACCTGCAAGGAGAATGTTATGGGTCCGGTGCGATGTGGATCGAGTGGAATCCAAGGGAGACCCCAGTGGACCAATCCCCAGCTGACTAAATTGGCTTTCGGGCCATGGAATGTCATCTCTCTGGTGGGGAAGGAGCCTGAGCTTGTGCGTGCAGTTGAGAGATACCGGTTAGATATAGTCAGGCTCACCTCAACACATAGCGTGGGTTCTGGATGCTCTTCTGCAGTTGCAGCACTTATGTGCCATATGACAGTTCGCAGTACCCAGCCTTTGACTCCCTGAGTAGTGTGCTGGTTACGACAGTGTGGCCTGGAGGGGGGTGATTGGAAAGAAGAGACTCCATGATCAGAACCCGAATGGTGTTCTGTTCTTGGACTTCTGTGCAATGCATGGTTTGTCCATAATGAACACCATGTTCGACCATAAGGGTGTCCATAAGTGGACATGATACGAACATGCCTGGGGCTACAGGTCGATGGACGATTTTATAATCGTATCAGCTGATTTGCAGCCTTGTATCTTGGACACTCAGGTGAAGAGAGGGGCAGAGCTGTTAACTTATCGCCACTTAGTAATGAGTTGGATCAGGTGGCAGGGGAGGAAGTGAGTAAGACCGGAAAGGCCCAAACATATAGTGAGGAGCTACCCCCGTGACCCGGATCCCAGACAAGTGGGAGGTGATGGATGGATGGATGGATGGATGGATGGAAATTTGTGTGAATGCGTGTGTGAGTCTGTCATCTGCCAGAGACTGGGGTCCTGTGTAGGAGTTTTGGGGTCCTGTGGGATGGCCTCCAGGCTCAAACAGTTATGGAAAGTGGATGAATGCATACAAATTTGGTAAGTAGCAAAATTAGTAAGAGCTCTCTCGCCATGGTGATGAACAGCCGGCATACTAGATGACAACTATGTGCCCAATCTTGCTTTGGCCCAGCTTAGTGTATTGGGGCTAATTAAATCAGATAAGAACCTGCCATGGGTAGAAGCTGTGCTCTCTTGTTTAATTTGTAAAACATTAAGATAAAATGTAAACCTCCCTGTATGTAACAGACAGCCTGTTACGTTAACCCACGTTCACACAGACCTACTCCAAGCCCTTCAAAAGTTCTGATAAAACAACAGATATCACATTTACTTTAGGTGTGTGAGCAGCCCTGCACTGATATTTGGTCTAAATATCCCAATGGCCATTTCCTATAATTTTATTAACCCACTCAGCACAGATGCCCTAAGGGAACACACTGAGTAACTGTATCAATGTTTATATTTCAAATGAGCCTCAGCTATCTACCACTAAATCAGGTGCAGGGTGGACGTAAGGCAAAACATCGTAATCCTGTGATGTGGACCTTGCTCGTCAGAGAATACCTTAGACCAGGAGTGGCAAATCTTATCCGCAAAAGGCTGCCATGTGTGCAGGTTTTTGCTGCGGATCCCTAGTTAGATTACTAATTAAAGGCAGCCTTTTGACTGGCTGAGGAGTCAGTCTGACTGGCTGAGGAGTCCTCACATTTGGGTTTGAACAGCTGACCTAAAGGTTAACCCAAAAACCTGCATACACACCGGCCCTTTGTGGATAAGATTGGCCACCGCTGCCCTAGACAGCAGAACATCCTAAATAGGAGAACACCATAGATGCAGAGCACCCTAGACAGGAGAATGTCATAGACAGCATATTAACCTAAATAAGAAGCTGGACTTGCAGAGGACACCTATACGCACATGGGATTCAAATCTCTTAAAGACAACAGCATTATCCACTGTGTCAAGATATAATAATTCAATAAATACCAAATCTTATTCTAAGTAAAGCCTAATCGTTTTTGGCGCATAAAGAATTTCTACTGAGTTGAACCCCTAAGACCAATTCCTCTAACAAACAAATTTAATAAAAAATAAAACACTTTTAACCTGCAATGAACATTAAAGGTGACAAAACCAATTATTAAAATACTACTGTTGGTGAGTAACAACTAATCATTCTGTCCTTATTCAGTTTGTAAGAACTCTGGTTAAGGATGCTGCTTGTTTTAATTTCTGCAGTGTCAGTTAAAAGTTTTTATGTCTTCAATAATAATGATTTTCTTTGTAGCTGATACAGTAACATGATTAAAAATCAAGTTATTTGTTGATAAAACATGATTTTTCCGATTTATTAATGTCCGTCATTATTTCCATTAAGAAAAACATCTAAAGTAAAATATGGCAGTGTTTGTGTGATGATTTTTCAAAGAAGATTCATATCTAAAAGTACCCATTGATCAAGGTAACACTGTACATTTCGGTTTCCTGGAGAAGCATATCTGTGTGGGAGGTGATTAAAAACTCTCCGAGGAAGGTAATGGGACACAACTGCATTAGTGTTGATGTCTGAAGTTTGGAGTGAGGAGAAGTGAGTGCCACGGATCAAAAAAGACTGACCCACAGGAAAATGATCAGAAGAAACATTTTTTCTAAGAGGAATATTGTCATTGTAACACGATAAGCGGTAGTCATGGAATGGGACTGTTTTATTATTGTCCATCCATCCATCCATCCATCCATCCATCCATACAAGGAAGCACAAGAGCACAGAACAGGTGACACCCTGGAGAGGATGATATTGTTATTATTGCTAGCGATGTATCTGAGCTGAACCTTTCATGAATAAGGCAACAGAAAAGTCTGTCAATGGAACATGTTCCATTTTTCTACTGTATAAAATAATAAAACAGAGAAATGATTGACAAAAATCTTTACATTTAAAAAACTTTTGCCTGAATAGTGTTTAGAAACAAACAACTGGAAGAGCCTGTCACTTGCTAAGGTCATATTGTTGTCTCACGTGTCTGTCTGGTCCCTCCATCTCCTCACACCTTTTCTCGCTATGTCCTCGTCAGTCAGTATATAAAATACACGCTTTGTCTTGTGCTCCCGACTCCAGTCATTGTCATCAAATCAGTGTCGTGTGCTGATATTACTGCCACTCCTGTTATCTGTTTCATCGCCCTGCCCATCAGTTTTGCCCTGTGAGCTCCCCCCCTACGTCACTTGTCATCCCTTGTTCCGTGCTTTGTCTACTGTGGCTCCTTTTTTTCTGCATTCTGTCTGAGTTGGAAATAAAACCCCTGTTTTCTCCCCTAGGTCTGCTTCTGGGTTGTCCCTTTCCCTCTTTGTGCCACACACAAGCAAAAACCAAATTGCATAAATCAAAGCATTTGAATGTTTATGTTGTAGAGAACAAGGTGAACTGAATTATGAAAACATAGCTTCAGAGTGCAGGAGGACAGCTGATTCTGTTACATTCACAGTGGACATCTGTGTCCGGGTCGCTGACTTGCTGGCTTGATAGAGCGCAACCACACTCGGAACCTGGATCCAGAAATAACATCAGAATGGGTGTGGCTCTCCTGTGATGTAACAGTGATGTAATGTGTCCATAAAGCTGCCTCCCTGTGATATGCATAGGCACTTTTACTAGGTCGCTGAAATGATTTGGAGATGAGGTTGCAAGCAGAAGATGAAATAAAAGCTTTTTTATGTTCATCAATGATCAATTATGAAATTCCAATACCAGATTATCTCAGTGACCCTGACCAGGATAAGTAGGTGGTTAGTTGGATGGATGGATCGTGGAATAGATAATACAAGAAGATGGATGAAGCTATATGGCATCTGTTTCTAGAAATATTATCAATATTAATATGACAGCAGTGTGAAATATCCACAGTACTGGACACTTCTATCTTTCTGTTCCATATTTCTCACAACACAAGTTTAGTTTGGAACCTTAAATACAATTCAACTGATAATAAGAATACTCAGATTAACTCCAAACAAATGTTTGTGCAGATACATAAGATGCTCCCATGCTCCCATGCTTATGTCATATTAAAACCCATTAACATTTTAGCTCTTTTTTACATTTGTTTTTGTCACAATAGTTTTTAAGACAGATCTTGTGAAGAACGATTTTAAATAAACCCATGCATCTATTTATGGCTAAAATAATAAGCTAACCTCTGTTATGTTCCTTTGATGCTGCATATGGCTGCATTATTTTCTACAAGGAATTAGAGTTTATAAAAATGAAAATCCTAATATTAGAATAAATTCCCTATATATAGATACCGCTGTTGAATCACAATAAATACTACGCATACAAACACAAAACATAGAAACAGAATGCAATTAAAACACAGAATGCAACTAAATAACTACACCAGGCCCATTGGAATTAAGTTTAATAAATTTCACCCATGCCTAACAGATGGAGGAGGGTCATTGTTATTTTATTAGCTGTAATTACATTTAGTGCATTATTGCATGTCTGCAAGAGCTCATTGTAACCATTCATACTTAAGAATAACAATATGCAACGCTGGAGAAATGAAATGGGAATGCTGGAGGGGCCAGCAAACACTGCCGATCGGAGACCTGCTTCCAGCTGTGCCCGGCTCTACCCCCCTCAGCCTCCTAATGAAGTTTCCCACTGCAGAGGTTCAGAAGGATCACTGGCGCAGAGCGACAGGTAAATGCGGGGAGACACATCACAGGGTCCACTTTCCTTTACCGAGACTGATACATCTGGACAGCCTGTGATGACAATGATATCAAAATTGTAGGAAGAGACCCTTGTGCAGAGAGAGCTCAGCAGTAATGACCCCATGTGGCTGAATATGTTTGATGGATGACTAGGTGCAGGACTCAAAGGTCGGTGCGCCATCTGATTCCTGCACCACAAGTTTATTAAGGCTTTATGTTCCATCCTGCTCAAGGATGCTGACTCCAACCTACATTTGCTGTGCCGTAATTTAACACACATTCAAACCCATATAATATGAAATACACTTCTGAGAGGGAGGTTATTGAATTGAATAAGTCACACAATATGAACATAATCTATTCTGTTATCCTTTGTGTGCAAGGAAATGACATGAAAGCACAAACATTAATTCCTTTTCTATGTAACTGGCTATGTATAGATACATTTCCTGTATAATTCTGTTTTGCTGAATTGTTCCACCCCATTAGTACAAAATTAATAACTTGAATGTCATAAAAGTAGATAATATTCACAAGAAAACATATGTCAGCACTCAATGTGTCTGTCAGTTATATTCAATATTTTATACTACCCAGTTTTGTTAATCAAGTATAATGTGTTCTTTTGACATATTTGGGTGTAATCCATGCAAAACAATATTTCTAAAACAAAAATATTTATAATTTTTGCAGCCATTAAGCCATTTGTCAAAACAAGTAGTTTTCAGGGAATGGCCTACTTTGTTAAAGCAAACTTTGATTTATTTTAATGTCAACCAGGGGAATTAATGAATAATGATGAGGCAAATGGTTTATCATCAGTCTGAGGATAGATATTTCACGAAACAGTATCACGTGATTTATTCCTATGGAATCTTTTCCAGTTTATGAGTAAATAGCGTTAAAGAAGAAATCTATGGAGAGACTGATGCTAAAATATAGATAGCACGAAAAGCAAAAAACTAAGCAAAGCAAAGGATGTAAAAACGCTCACCCTTTTTCACTTAACAGCCATGCATATGCTACCAGTGGACATGGCCAGACTCCCATTCAGCAACCATAACTCTATGCACCCATTTGTGAATTGCACATTAATGCTCACAGTGTGATAATCATTTGGAAGATAAGTTTTAGAACCTCCATCTACATAACAATACAATGTGAGGATTTCCTGTGAAATAATGGAAGTGATAACTGCAGAGTGGCTGTAATCCCCAGCATACTGCCCAAGTTGCACATTACTGGCAGCTTACTTAGCAGTTGGCTATTTAGTGTATTTAGTGTTTCAGTGTATTTTCTCATCCACTATAAGTACCACCAGGCTATATTAACTCTGACTAGCCTTTACTTGGCATAATTCATTGAAATGTTCCTGTTCCACATTTCAGCAGATGTGTTGAGTTGTATTCAGTGCTGGATTGGTTCTGCCTTGACTCTAGCAAGGTGGCATGTTCCTGGAACAGTGGGACAAGAGCTGAAATCACATATTTCATTTGAACAGATTGTGCTGAACATTGGCTGGGCAGTGTCTCTTGAATCATTTCTTACAATCCTGCCAGAAGACACAAGCAGCGTGAAACTTACATTTTGTTCATCATGTTATGAAATATGGGTGTGAAAGTTAATATGGGTGTAATAATCTGTCTGAATGTCTGAAGCAGGCCCAGCCATGTGTATTAAATAGCCATGACTTTATAAAGAAGGGCTAACATACTTTACGGGTTTATAATGACAAAAATGCAGAATTAGGGTTTTTATTTAAATTGTTGCGTCAATGTATTACCACTAGATGTCAGTCAAGAATTTTATATGAATTTTAAATAGATTTTTTTTTGTTGCATGTCATTCCTTTTATGCTCCATTCTCCAAAGAGTAGACATTCATTTCAAGGTTGGCACTAATGGACATTATCTTCAAAAAGTATATACACTCCAGTTTGGAGTAAGGTACAATAGACCAACAATGCCTTTCCTGTGCTGACAATTTCACTGTCCACCAAGCATTTCCTCTGTATAACTTTATAAAAGAAAATGAAATTATACAAAGTTTTTTATGTTTCTCATTTGTAACTGATAAAGCATGTAGAAAATGGAAGGCAGAGGCACCTTCTTCCAGCTATAATTATAGTATAATATTTTGTATCTATGCTCTGTTCAAAAACATAAAAATTTGAATATGTATGGCTTGATTTAATACAGAATCAACTTAGATTTTTATGCTATTATTTAGGTTGTATCCGATGACCATTTCTGTATGCGCAATTTCAATTTTGATGCCTGGAATCTAACAGGTCTGGGGCTCCGGGGTTGCCTACCGGTCCTTCAGCTCTGGCTCGGCCGTCGCCTCCGGGTCCTCCCCCGGTGCCTCGGTCCCGGTCGTCGGGCCCGCCTTCGGCTCTGTGTCGGCCACCTCCAGGCCCCCCTGCTCTGCCCCCTGCTCCGGCTGCGCCATCGCCGGCTGCGGCTTCCCCCTCCTGCCTGCTTGTGCAGTGGTTCCCTCCGGCTCCCTCCATGTCTACTCCGTCCCTCCCTCGGCCCGTCTCCTTGGCCCCTGGGCAGGCCCCTCCTGCTCCTGCCGCCCGTCGCCTGCCTGCGCTCCCTTGGGCTCCTTTTTGTCCCCCGTCTGGTCCTGTTTAGTCTCCCTTGTCTGTTCCTCGTCCCTTCGTTCCTCCTGTCTCTGCTCCTCGTCCCCCTCTGGCTCCTTCATTCACCCCTGGCCCTTTTGTTCCGCCTGTCGGTGTTCCTTCTGTGTCTCCTTTCTTTGTCTGCCTGTCCGCATTCCCTGTCCTTTGTCAGGTCTTGTCTTGGCTTTTGCCATTGTGTTTGTTCTGTGTCTCTCTCCTGTTCCCCGTGCCTCGTTGATGTCTTGGTTTTGTTTTCCGGGTCCTGTTTTTCCTGGTTCATCTCATGTCATCCATCACCTCCCCTCGGGCGCGCCCGGTGTGCGCGCCTTTGGGGGGGGGTTCTGTCATGCCCAGCTCCGTCCGATCCTCGTGTGTGCCACGTCCACCTCGTTACCTTGTGTGTTTATTCCTGAATGTTCTCACCTGTATCCTGTTATTTGTAGCGTTTCCTCTATTTAGTCCATGTCTGAGTTTCCCCCAGATCTGTCATTGACGTTTGTTGTGTCGGTTCGTGTGGATTCCTCTTGTGTTAATAAACTCCTGTTTTACCCGACTTCCTGGCTGGACTCGCCTGATTCCCCACTCGCCCACCGACATAACGTGACATCTGGTATAATCTTACATTTAACTACAACCATCTAAGCATAAACTAACTGAACACCATTGTTCTGAATATTATAATTTAATTATGGAATCATGTTAGTCAAGTGTGCCCTGCAATGGGCTGGCCGTCCATCCAGGGTTGTTCCCTGCCTCATGCCCGTTGCTTCCGGGATAGGCTCCGGACCCCCCGCGACCCAGTAGGATAAGCGGTTTGGACAATGGATGGATGGATGTTAGTCAAGTCAACTGTTTGATGTGTAAACTACCATTGAAGGAGCCATTTTTTCTTATTGTACAAGAATACCATTGCTGTGCTAGGACAAGGCATTTGTATACTCACTCACTCACTGTGTAGTGTTTGCTACATAGAATACTCACTAAGGGATAAGGGCAGACAGCGGATGATATATTTCTGTCAGAGTCTGTACCAGACCCCACCCTCTATGACCCTTCCACCTTTGTCTAGCAGGCATTGCTGGCCATTCTACCTTTCCCCCTCTCTATTGTTCAGTCCATCCCTTTCATAAGAACATAAGAACTATACAAATGAGAGGAGGTCATTCATCCCAGCAAGCTCACTTGGGGAGAACTTAACTAATAGCTTTCCTATGTGTTCAATCCCCATTCAACCTGGAGGTGTTGCTGGCTAACCTGCTCCCTCTGTTTTAGTTTCTACTCTTCCCTAGTGTTTTTCCTGTTCGCTGGACTGCCACATAGCTTAGTGGGTTGAGTGTGCAGCATGCAGTCTGTAGTGCTGTAGTTCTCGAGACCAGTCTCGAGACCAATTCCTTGTGGTGTTGGTCTCCACACTATTTGGTCTCGGTCTTGTCTTGGTCTCGACACTATTTGGTCTCGGTCTTGTCTTGGTCTCGGACATAGCAGTGTCGATGGGATGGGGAAAAAAGAGAAAACAGCACATCCTCGCAGAACAGTTCCATTATTATGTGCTTCATGTTGGGGAGCAACAGAAGTGTAAATACAATGTAAATACATTTATTTCTAATCTTCTCATGTTATTGCAATGTATT
>JABFEA020000043.1:33793293-33806082 GCA_019775915.2 Cyphomyrus plagiostoma
TCATCCAACCCAATCAAGCCCCTAATAATTCTCTCAACCGCTAAACACCCACCTGATCCCAATCCCGTGTCACCACAGCACTCTCCCTTGCGCTCCTGTCTGCTCTCACTAGTTGAAAGCCATCCAAATTTACGACGGAGTAAATTGTGTGACGGAGTAAAGTGTGTGGTCTGTGAACCAGGTCTCAGTGAACAGCAGGAGGCTGCTCTGCTGGTACTCCCACTGCAGTCTGGTTAGCGCCGTTAGCTCTTTCATCTTGTTGAGTAAAGATCTTATATTCCCCATGAGAATAGATGGAATGCTCGGTTTGTACCGTCTCCTTCTCTCCCAGTACTTCGCTCCAGCCCTGCATCCCCTCCTCCGACACCGTAGTTCCTTCTGAACCTCTGGGTACTCCTCCAGGAGTATTCTGCTGTTGCACAGTGCTAATAGCTGCTCCCTGCAGTAAACAGTGGGGTGGCTCACGGGTTCTCCAGATGCTGTGGTAAAAAGTCCCAAAAGGAGTAGAAAGCATGCTACTACTCTCAAGAAACTTTGTGGGTCCATGTCGGATTGCAATCGACAGTAAACACGACATTGAGAGTCGGGAAGAAAGAACTTAAAACAAAAAAAGACGGAAATGAACTGGCAGCTGAGGTAACAAGCTGCCTATCATGGCGCCATCTTGAAAAAAAAAGTACTCTATTTTAAAATGCATATAAATAAAATAAATTAAAATAAATAACCATTAGTGCATCTCAAGGGCATAACCTGTGTTCGTAACATGCATCATGCTCTCACACATTTCTGAAACGTGCCACTTAAATACTGTTTAACAATGTGCCATTGACTTTACACATGAATTTTGTTGGTCAAAAATGTGATATCATTTCGCTTCCTTAAACTAGCAATGGGCTGATAAGGCATCTGGCTATGCCTCATTTAAAAAACATCAATCCTACGGAAGCAGGCAGAAAATCATTTGTCATTTTGATGTTATGCACACATTCCATGAAAATGAGCAATGCGCTGGTATGAAACTAGGAAAACCACTATGCATTACGCTTTGCACTGGTGGAAAATAGGGCCCTCAGTGTGCTTGTGGTTCTTGTGCAAAATGAGCATTCTTCCTATGTCAATGTACTCTGCTTCCCACTCTAGAGTCCAGACTATTCTGAGCTTCACTTATCCTACCCATAAACCATAAACTGCTTAGAGTTCACCTGACTCTCTTAATTCTTAGCTCTGTTGTGTGTGACTGCCTGGTGCCTTCCCATTGAATTTAACAGCCTTTTAATATTGTTACGACCCCCAGTCTAGGGTTGGGGATCGCCAATAAGGTTAAGGAGAGGGAGAGGGGAAGACGGGACAAGCAGGGAACAGGAAAGGGGAACACGGGAAACAATGTATTTTTTGTATTTTAATCACAGACACGTCCACAAACAATAAGAGGTGCAACAACGTCGGGAGTGACCCAGGCCAAAACAACAACCAAAAATGGCTAACGAACACATGTCCCACTAAACTAATACTAAACGAAAAGAAGCGAAAACAAAATGACAAAGACTAATACTAACTTCCTATCCAAAACAACAGAAACACCGTGCTCGCATAAACAAAAAGGGCAGTCACTCCTTACGCACCTAATAGACATGCACAGAACAAACACAAGCCAAAACACGGTATCCGAAGGAGTAAGCAAAAAGAGTAGTCGGGAGCAGAGCAAGAGGTCGAACCAGAAATCAAACAAACCGAAGGCAACAGTACAAGTAGGGCAAAGCAGAAATCAAAAAACCGGAAAATCGAAACAGTCATACACAAAAAGTCAATCAGAAATAGCAAAACCAACACAGCAAGAGCAGAAGACGAAGCTTGAGCAAGAGCTGCTGCTGAGTGTGTCCAGCAGGCTTTATCCTCATCGAGGAGAACACAGGGCCGAGGTCAGAGGGCAGGAGGGCGTGGTCAGGTCAGAGGTCAGAGGGCAGGAGGGCATGGTCGAGAGCCGGCTGAAGTGGAACTCCTGGGGCAGATGGGAAATGATGTCCTGTACATATCCACACACTATTTGCACATAACAATATGCTTTTCACTGTCTGAAGGAAATCTCCAAGATATGAGAGCAAATGTTATTTAACTTTCTTAGAATCTTCAGGAGAACATTTTCAGTAATTGATTGTTGGTTCAAGTCCCATAGAATGCATGCAAAGGACACCCAATTCATTTTCACCACAATTAACCTATTATGCAGTTACCTGCTTTTCCTAAATTGTGCTTTAGTGTATTGTTAAGATTTTAAGATTCTGGCAGACAGTTTGAGTCCTAAGAGGAATCCTGCTATTGTATGCATGAAAATGTTTGAAAATGTGTGAATCGGTATACTCTGGATGCAATACAAAGTAGATACTGCAGTGTCTGGGAATGGTAACTGCCTTTAATTGCGAACAGGTGTATGCAATTACAGGTGCAGCATATTCCCATCTGTGAAACCAACAGGACAAAGTGTAACTATTATGGAATGAAATTCTAATTTCAGTTCCAGAGCGGAGAGACCAGTTGGAGCCTTTTCTGGTTGTTTATTCATTGGAAGTTCAGTTCAGAATTAGCAGCAACACACCTAAAAAGAGCAGCCAAAGGATGATTATCAGACTGTTAAGAAGTCGGTAGGTCTATATCAGTGACTGTCATCATCACACAGCTGTCACCTAAGTCAAGATGCTTGGAACCACATAACCATCAGAACCACAAGTTCATTAATGTGTCTGTGATACAAGGGGCTTAGTGCTCATCCTTGTCTTCCTTATTGATTTGTGCTTTGTGCAGCTCAGTGTTTTATCAAGTAACTTATAAAAAACTGCTGGGGGTCAACACAGGGGATACACATTGACCATTTATCAGATACATTTATTAATCATAATGTCAATGCATATTTTGTAAGATTTTGGGATATTGGGCCTAATAGATATCTCAAAATCAGTTTAGTTTTGGTTATATTTACTTTTTCTGTACTAACAGTGGTGGATCATTCCTGGTGACATTTTAACAGTATATTGCCTCACAGGCTAGCATGCACAGTACTTTAAACTATTTTGGCAATATAAAAAGCAATACTAGACCCATCAAAAATAACTATTACATCCCTTAAAAGCGCAAAAAATATTACATGAAATATGAAGTTTATGGATAATGGGGAAACATAAAGCTGTTCTCAGGTTTTCACTGTAAGTCAGAATACCACCCATATGTGGTGCAAGGCAGGGAATAAGCCAGGATGCAGTGCCAACCCAGTGCAGGACACACTCACATGTCTTTCACATACACAGTTCATACCTATGAACAATTTGATAACTGTAATTCACCTCACCATGTTTTTGGACTGGTTGAGGGGTGCAAGAATACCTGGAGGAAAACCCATGATGACACATGGAGAACATACAAACACACATGGAGCTGGACCGGAGACTCGAATCTGTGATTATTATATATTTTTAATTGCTAGGTCAGGTACAGATAGCTGTTCCTTTGTATTACAGAATTTTTTGCTAACACTTTACTTAATATATTTCTTACTGTATTTGTGGTATGTTAATTTCTTATAATACAGTATGAAATATAGTAACTGATTGAGAACACATGCATCATGATTCATAAATGATGAACAAATATAAGAAGTACTCCATCCATCCATCCATTTTCCAACCCGCTTATTCTACTGGGTCGCGGGGGGTCCGGAGCCTATCCCAGAAGCAATGGGCACAAGGCAGGGAATTATAATAAGTACTTCTTGTGTTATTCATGACTTGTTCCTACAGTAGTTCCAACTGTAGTTCCTTCAAAGTTAACAGAATTAAGATATAGTAACAAATACTATATAGTACCTGCTTTAGAAAAAATTTGTCATGATTCATTAATGATTTATCAAATTTACATTAGAGCAGTAGGTAACTAAGAGTAGTTTGTGGTTAATTACCTTTTTTAGCGATACTGCATTATTTGTGTTACCATTGTTCTCTTCACAAATCCACTTACATGCCTAGGGAATGTTTTGGAAACATTTTACTTTTGGGGGCATAAATAATGCCACTTATTGCATTAATTAATCAGAAACTAATTGTTAGTTACATACTGATCCCATGTTTGTTCATCATTAATCAATTATAATGATCCATGCACGTAGCATATTTTTTCATGATTTATACTTGAGTAGTAACTAAGTAACTTTCATGCCCTGAAGTAAATTGTTAGCATTTCTTTCATTGTTATTGTGGGCTAAAAATTTACTTGCTTTACAGATATATTTATGTTTCTCTGTATTTTAATACAGACGTTTTTTCTTGTAAATGTACAGCAAATTAAGATTCATCGTTGTAAAATGTTAGTGACACCATTTACCTGCTCTTCAGTCATCAAGCTCAGAGAGTAAGAGACCTTTATGGCACACACATGCACAGTCCATATATTTATATCAGGAAAAAAATGTGTAAAAAGTTACAGGCTTTATCACATTGTGGGGAAATGTGGTCCCCATAATTCAATGACAACAAACACACACCAACTCTTTCTCTCACTCTTTCTCTCTCTCTCTGACACACACACACACACACACACACACACACACACACATACATAATGCAGCTCAAGTCTGCAATGGGAGAAGAAATCAATAAAATTATAGGTTTGTAAATTCAATGGGTGGTCTTCCTGTGTCTATGGGTATATTGCAGTAATCTATATAAGTGCAGTTGCATAACTGCTTTTAGGCTGTAATCTACAGAGGCCCATTCATTGGGCCAAAGCAAAGCATCAGAGGTGAGGCTGGTTGGCTGGAAAATCGCTTTCACAATCCCAATGTCATTCATTTAACCAGATTTGCTGTCAGACCTCCCTTGCCATTTCACTGGAAGAAATACACTAGAGAGTAGAGCGGGGTCATTTCAATATTCCTTTTCCCAGCAGTCATTGAATTTGAGGAAGTGCTGCTGCAGGTGAGGGAAGTACTGAATGGGGTCCATCACGTCAGCTGCAGCATCATCCTGTGTCTCTCATGTTTGCTACAGTCATGGCAGAAAGTCATACCCTCCAGTGTCCTTTCTACATTGCCATGCAGTTTCATTTGTTATCTCCAGACAGACCCCACCAATTGGTGGTAATATGGGAATTTGTGCCATTGAGGCAGAGAAATTGAAGGGCCAAAAATGGCAAGGCAGCCACATGCTAACCACTATCTGTAAACTGTTGGGCTATAAAGCAGCAAAGCAAAGCTGACAGAGTTTATGGGCTGACTGTCAGTTCCTCAGACTCCTGCTTTAGTCCAAAAGGATGCCCATCTTGGGAATGACAGCTTGTTTATCCAAGGCTAAATCAGTAATTTTCCTGCCTCGCGAGCTTTATAATGCAATTGGAGCAGAAGTCAATGTTTATTCTGGGTCATCTTCATGCAAACATCCAGCTGGGGTTTTCATTGCCTCTAATGAATTGCCAGTAGGTGTGCTTGATCAGTAACACAGGTTTTGCAGTAAACATGAGCTGGCTTCATGGTGGAGACATTCATAGGAGAGGCTAATACGATTAAGACTTGGTGTTGGTGTGGCCTCTTTGTGGGGAGCCACCTTTTGTCAGATCCCCTGCTTTCAGTTTGTTGTCACAGCACAGTAGACCATGGAAGGTCGCTGTAGAGTCAACAAGAGCCACAGGAAATGAGTTCTGGTCCACTGGCACCAGTGCAATCCACAGAGATTTGTTTGTTTACTTGCATGTTGGGTTTTCCCTTCAAATCTATTCATTATACAAATCTCTTAGTTATACATCATTCAGCCACAGATGCAACAGCAGTGTAAACTGACAGGGAAACTTCAGTAATAGATCATAACATCTACATGAGAAGATGGATAAAGGGCAGTGGGAGAAATGGTGTGGTTGGTATATGACGATTCAATATTAACTAATACATGGGTGTCAGAACCTGAGGAAATGGTCAGAAAAGTGAGTAGTCAACATTGGTATGCAGTGTATTTTGTTAAAGTATACAAATGTGCTGAAAAAAAATCTCAAAATTCAATGGCATGCTAATTGAACAAAATACAAGTGTGTATGCAGCTTATACAAGTATACTAAATAACTATTCATTGTCATTTTCAATGTATAGTTTATCATTTAGCACAAATGACACATGAAGGCTTTCCTTATCGGGTATTTTCACATATTTTCATCTTTTTCTTATATAGTTTTTAAACCCTTCACGGTCTAGGCATTGTGAATTTGTTAAAATGTTTAGCTGTACATACTTAGAAATTTTATTTGCCACAAGAGGGTGGTAGTGTCCCATTTTGTCATTAAGAATGGCCTCCACAGAGAAATGCAATGAATGTGCAACGGTTTGGTACAATAGGTTATTTAAAGAATATGGCTCCCAATCTGCTGTTTATTGACAGACTTTTATTCAAAGAGCTGCTCTAAATTGCTCTATATCACATCTGAAGATCACAATCGAATGTAAAGGTCCCCTGACTGCCATACAATTCTCAAATTGTACAGGGTGCAGTATTTTTGAATACGCTATGACATGTGCAACCATAAATAAAGGCAGCTCATTTGTTAAAGCCCACTCACCTTTGAATATGATGTGCTGTGAATTACTGGGCCCTTTTGTAGACTGTGCGTAGGGCTGTATATTTAAAACATAAACCTTGTAATGGAATGTATGTATGTGCAGCTCCTGTCTATAAACATATTCTATTGGTTGGTAATGAAAAAAGTAAAATATGGGTTACGCCTCCTGTTTCTGCTATTATTGATTGATAGAAAAAATTCTTAGTAAAGGCTACATCAGCCCCAAAGTGGGTCTAGGTGTGACTGGCTAAGAGAGCAGAGAGGACATACCTGGGGATGAAATCAATCAATTAAATAACCAATCAGAGGCATGACATCTTCTGATTTATCCACTTTACCTATGTGTCATCAAATAAACATGCATCACACGGGTTGGGGGGGGTTGAGAGAACTTGGATTAAAGACTTGGTTCACACAAGAGAGGTGAAAGAACAGTACAGAGACAATTGCCCATATGATGGGGTGAAAGGGCAGCACAGAAATATCATAATGTTTCCTCCCTTGCTTGCAGGGATAGATGAAGCACAGTGCAGGCCTGTGTGTTATTGGTGAGATGGGCTACAGAGCAAAGTCACTGGTGTGCTTCCAGCAGCCTGCTTGATACCTGTGCTCCCCATTTTAGCTCTTTGGAGAACATGCCACCTCTGGTGGGCTTTGATCTGCTTAAAAGGTATGAGTGGGGACATACACCTATCAGAGGTATCACATTTCTCTCATTGTGAACATGTCAATATGCAGACCACTGGCCATCTGGGGCAGTGCGTACTTCAATGTGGTTCAGTGAGTTAAGACTGGAATCCCATGTCAGCAGCATGGTGTCATCTGTTGGGCCCCTTAGCAACCCCTCATTGCTCCTGTAACTTATTGACTCTGCTTTCTCAGTTCTTGGGACAAAATAATCTGCCAAATAAATAAAATATAATATAATCACCTAGCAGGACATTGCAAGTGCTTCATGATGAAAATTATTTAGCAGGGCATTAGTGACTGTGGGAATAAAAATGTATGGTAGCACTTTACTTGAAACTATCATCTATAATACACTATAGATGCATATAATGACTGGTATAGCAATTAATAAAGCTTTACAGCCTCTTCTATAGACAGTCATAAGGCTTTATAGTGTTCATTAAAATACTTCATAAGCTCCAATAAAGCTCTCTTCTACAATGTATGATAAACACATTCGTAATGCATTATAATGGGTCTGTATAAGAATTACGGATGCTTTGTACTGCATTATGAATGTGTCTATATAGAGGAGGGCTTCATAAAGTCTTCATAATGCACAATAAACATGGCTTTAATGTGTTATACCTTTTTATATGTATAGCCATGTTTATAATGTTTATAATACATTCAAAAATGTGTTATGAATGTGTTCATAGATTCTTATAGGCATGGCATTCGTAGAAAGTGTTACCAATTGGACACTGTTCTCCATATCACACACATATCCCGTACTTACACAAACATAACCATAACCACATTTCATAACCACAAGGAAGCATCAACTTTCCTTAATCATCTTTTACATTTCTGTTTGAGATAGTCCTCATTTTTAATCTTTTGCTTTTGTGTAACCCTTTCATTTGTGCTGTAGGCATTTCAGTTTCTCACACAGGCTTAATGTGACATAATGTTTTTGCAGCTCACATGCCCCATAAGGACTGAGCCCAAAATGGGTTTTATATTGGCCTCTGTACATTTTCAAAAAATCCTGACTAGGCATATTAAGCTTACTGTCCATACGCAAAATTATAAAACTAGATATATTGTTGTTTCACACATGTTCTTGGGGTGCACTAATAACATTATTATGTTTCATCTTCCTACATTAATTAGACTGCCTTTGAGTATCATATCCACATGTTCTAGGATTTTGTGAAAATTTAGGTAATTTTTTCAAGAAACAACAGGGTTCTTTACTTTATTATCTCATATTCTATTCAGTATTCATCTGTTTTTGTGTACTGGTGTGCAGAGGCGGCTCAAAATAAAAATTGTATTCTTTTTTATTATATGTAACATCACCTATAAATTAACATTTGTTCCTAGCAGCAGTATTTGCTAAGTTACAGAAAACATGTTACTTCAGCTAGTGGTAAAAGCCCCAGAATGTGCTTGAATGTCTTATTACTTACAATTTTTTTTCTCGAGAGCTTTCCAACATGCTAGTTAAGAACAGTTTGTTTCATTAGTCACCTGGCTAATTCCCTGACACTGTGTGGATATGATCCCCAATGTAGATTTATCAGTCAACTGCTGGACTGCAAGAAAAATTTGTGGCAGAGCCAACCAAGTAAATGCACACCAACTATTTCATTTGTTAAGTTAAATCCCAAACCAGCTCCAGCTTCTCTAGAATGTCTTCCTTCCCAGCATGCTGAAAATGCCTCAGTGGTGTCTGAGGCAGGCTAGCATCTGTTAGCCTGTGGGCTACTCCTCTGTCCACATTTTTCATATATTCAGATTTGCATTATGTATTTGCTTTATGTATTTTTTCTTGTGGTAGTGGGGGCTTTATGTTATATGCGACAATCAGAAGGAGACCACTGATCCTGATTATTAATTCCTGAGACTGGTCTTGGTGTGGCAGAAATGAGTACGTTGACAGAGATTTACATTTCCATCAGTGGCAAAGAAAGACTGTAAATCGATGCAGCCATTATAGAGCAGAGCAGACCAGTCAGTGTATTTATTACTGGGAGTCTGCAGGAAACACTATCAAAGGGTATGAGTACCACTGATTGATGCTGCTATGCAATTTAACAGTAACATTGCAATTGGTTAAATCACACATCTCGTCCAGGGAAAGGAACACTGTACTTGTGTGTAAAAGTGCTGCTCATGGCTCCTCTTGGAGTTCTCATTATCCACCCGTCCCGATCGATGCTGCTCATTCTAGGACAGTGGGGGTTAATGGGATGGTTGGGGCTCCAAATCACTGGGCAGAGACATATGCTAGCGTATGCTGGCTACTTCACAGCCCTGAGTTTGTTGTTCGTGCATCATTGTCACTTTGGAAAATATAGGTATTGCAGAGGAAGCCTCTGGGAAGAGAGAAAATCAGAACTAAGGGGCTGGGCAACTTTTCCTTAGTGAAAATGGAGTTTGGGGGCTGCCACGTTATGAAAGACATCTTTCATATTGGTGTTTCACTTACTGGCTAAACTGCATTGGCAATGACAGTCCGGTGGCTGCCTAACCAAGACAAACACATTTCAGATGTCCCTAATCCACCCCCAGTGCTTGCTCTTTCGTTGCTATTCATAGTTAGAAATAATGAAAAAAAGCTATAAAATTCACAAAATAAGGGTCTGTTTATGTACACTGCAGGTTTACTGAAGTCAAACTATGACATTTAGGAGGCTTAGTGGTGAAGATTTCTACTGCTGCTTTCCTCACTGAGTCTGCGAGGTGGATTTCACTTCCTAATTACATTAAGAGTGAAGCTGAAAATGTTAAGTGCTTGTGAAGTAAAAGCCAATCTGCCAAGCTTAGTTACAGTATATTACTATGTGTTACTGTTTCACAGCCATTAAGCAACAATATTAATTTAGGCAAGATTTAATGCTGCAGTTCTGTATCAATGTCTGTCAGTTCACAGGAACTTTTGAAGGGTTGCTTGCCTATCATCCTATGTATTTCTTACCTTATTTTTAATTTTTAAATTTAGTTAATTACAATATAGCTTTTTTGCTCTATCTTTCATGTTCTCACTGTCACATTAAAATTGTAGAGCTTATAAATTCTCTACATTGTGTAGCCTGGGTTTCCTTCCATAGTTCAGTTGCCTACATAAGCTATCCGGCCATAATGCATTACTCCTGCTAGTTGATCTCTGCTGCCTGGGATGGGTCATGTACCTCCCCCACATCACTGTCTAGGATAACCGGGAAGATTCTATTAAAGATCATGTTTCGATCACTTGTGTGGTGAAGGTCAGGGTGCAGTGACACGCAGAGCATGTTTGGGCAGCACTTTGGAAATTACACAGGTTGACCGCTAAAATGATGCTATACAGATCCCCTGGAGCCCCAAGCTACATAGTTAGCAATATTATTATTATAACTAATGAACTACAAAAAGAAACTAGGGGCAATGAGGAATAGATGAGGTTAATCACAATCAAACACATAGGGACTAGGGATACACAGGGAACACAAGTGAAGCACAACATAATTAAAATTAGATTAGATTAGAGAACAGAGACAACTGACCAAGGTACAAAGCAAGAAGCCATACAAGAGCACAAGGAGTCGCAACACAATCAAGGATATGCAGCATAGAATGTTTAACAAGTTAAGGCCAATCTTGAACCCACAATAGAGATGCTTGGTTCAAAGTTGCCGGCTCAGCCCACACAGTCACGGGGCAGCCTGGGGAGCAGGGGAACACACTAGGACCTATGAAGCTTGCGAGACAAGGATCTCATTCTTTCTATCACTACCCAAAACTTGTGACCATAGGTGATGGTAGGAACTTAGATCAACTGGTAAATCAATGGTGTTGCCATCCCGCTCAACTTTTGCTATACCAGTACAAAAAGGTACAGCACCCATATCACTGCCAACTCCGCACTGATCTGCCTGTTGATGTCCTGCTCCCTTCTTCCCTCATTGTGAACAAGATCTTGAGATACTTAAACTCTTTCATTTGAGGCAGTAACTCATCCCCCACCAGGACAGAGAAATCCACCCTTTTCCTGTTCAGAACTAGAATCTCAGACTAGGAGGTGCTGATCCTCATCCTGGCTGCTTCACAATCAGCTGCAAACTGCCCCAGCACATGCTGCAGGTCACAGCCTGATGACAAATCCAACAGGACAACATCAGCAAAAAACCTGTATCCTGAGGTCATTAAGCCTGACCCCTTCCACCCCTTAGCTGTACATAAACATTCTGTCCATAAATGTTAGGAACCCCTGGCGGAGTCCTACACCCATTGGGAAAGAGTCTGACTTACTGGTGACAATGTAAACCAAACTCTAATTCTGGTTATACCGGGGCCTAACAATGGACCCCATACACCAGGGCTATTCAATTGGCGGCCCGCGGGCCACATGCGGCCCAGAATCAACCTCCGAGTGGCCCAGCCTGTCGTTCCGCCCATAGATAATAAATTAAAATATACTGTTATTTAATATAATTTAATATAATATATATATATATATATATATATATACATACATATATATATATATATAGTATATTAATATAAATATAAAGTATTTATTATGTCTATGGTCCTGCCAAAAACGCGCATTCCTATGTAAATTACGTAGCCTGCAACACGCAAACAATGCAGAACGTGCCGGTAGTAGCTTAGATTACTATCAATATGTCTTTCTCAACACTGAAACGTAAAATTGCCAGTGAAAACCGTAAGTTTAACCCTGCCTGGACTGACAAATACTTGTTTATTTTACCGCCACATCCAAACGCCAAACCGATGTGTTTAATTTGTAATGAGTGCGTTGGAGTACTTAAAGATTACAATGTGCGGAGGCATCATGTTGAGAAACACCACACTTTTCGCACCAATTTTCCAGAGGGATCTTAAGAGAGGGCTGCAAAAGTGCAGAGTTTGATTGCATCTTACAACCGGAGCAGTACTACCATGGTGCGGTCATTCACAGCCCAAGAGAGAGTCACTGCAGCATCCCTTCATGTTTCCTGGATACTGGCAAAAAAGAAAAGGCCATTCACAGACACTGAAACCGTGAAGGACTGTATGCTGGCTGTCGTGGATGAGGTGATAAATGACGATAAAAATAAAATGAGCGTGGTATCTCCTATAAAAAAACGTACCCCTGTCAGATACTTCAAACATTCGTAGGGTTGAAATTCTTGCTGCAGAATGAAGTGTATGAAATGGTGTTAGGAGACCTGATGAAAGCTGATACTATGTCTATAGCAGTAGATGAGTCCACAGACAAAACTGATACTGCTCAGTTGTGCATATATGTCCGTTTTTTTTATGGCAAATGCTTCCGAGAGGAGCTGCTTGGCCTACTGCCGTTAGAAGGACACATAACTGGCGATGTAGTCTTTGGGAAAATTTCCACCTTTTTTAAAGACAGTGGTCTGGATATGAAGCGTGTGTGCATGCTTGTGACAGATGGGGCTCCGTCCATGACAGGGAAAGTGAATGGTTTGGCAGCACGTCGGTCCGCTGTTGCACCTCAGTTGATTTCCTTAC
>JABFEA020000043.1:33806182-33822978 GCA_019775915.2 Cyphomyrus plagiostoma
TTTTTTTTCTTTTGTAAGTGGAAAAAATAGGGGCTACCTCAGATTCTGTTAATTCAGCTCTTTTTGTATGCACCTTTTGCTCTGCAAACTGACCAAAGTTAAAAGAGAAACAACGAATAAACCTTATGTTTTTCAATAAATTTGTTTGTGTTGGTTTTAAAATTTGTCATTACGAGCTGCTTTGCCGCTAAAATGACTGGCCCAGCTAACCTTCTTGGTTTGACAATCTGGCCCAACTGAATTTGTAATTGAATAGCCCTGCCATACGCCATACTCCTAAATATAGCTAAAACACATATTGGTCCTCAAAGTCTTTCATGATGGATCACACTGCATTCTTTGCCTAGACATTAACTGTACGACTGGGATAACCTTGAGATATGATATATATGATAGAATTACTGACACATATCTGTAAAGCAGATGTTTGAAGACCATTTACATAAATATATTGCTGTACCCACAGAATAAATGCATACCATATGGTATAGTCAGGTTTCTGGAGATTTAATAAAATATAGTAAAATCACTGTCATTACACCCATTTAATAATATTAAGTCTCATTTCACATAATACACAAATGTTTATCTGTGCCCATTATTTATGGTATTCACATGTAATTATTTTTTTCTGATTTATGCCGTTACATTCAAGCTGAATGTAAAGTCCTACTTGTATTATGAACATTGCCAAAATGGTTGCAGATGAAGAAATTGAAGAAGATCTCTTACTGATTTTCTGTCATTTAATATAGTGTGAAATCTGTAATTGTGAAGTCAGTGTTTTAAAGTTAATATTTGTTTTATGCCTCAGAGATATCTATTGATATTTTGAAAGGATAGTCTGACAATCAATTCTATCTTTCATTTCTATCTACTTATTTGTATGAGTGATAAAAACATTTTATGTTTCTTTCTTTAAAAATCACATTGGGTTTGGTACTGGAGGAATACATCGTTAAGAAAAGCTATAAATGTCCATCATAACAACAATCTATATTCCCAGTGCAAAGGAAAATGGAACACAAATATTTTGATGAAGTTTATGAAAAATATCTTTACGATTTTTAAAATTTAAAATATTTTATCTTTTAAATAAAGTATTATTTAAAAAAATTAAAAAAAAATAAATAAAAAGATAAAATATTTTATCTTTTAAATAAAGAGTCTTTCTGAGGTGGATAGTAATGAACAGGTTCCAAATTAAACTAATAATGTAACCTTTGGATTACTTAAAAAGTGTAATCTAATTTGATTACAATTGTATTACTTCTCTATAATGACCTGATATAATTTGTGTTACCGGTCTCAGAGTAAATGTATATTATTAAGACAAAAAGGGTGTCACGACAGAACTGTCGGGATGGGTCCAACTCACATTTTTCTCCTTTAACGTAAAGCTGATGAATCCATGAGGGTAGAGTAGCTCCCTCTAGGAGCTTGATAGTGTAGTCGGACAGCCGGTGTGGAGGGAGGCCATAGGCTTCCGCTTTACTAAAAACCTTCTGAAACTGATGATATTCCTCTGGGATCATAGTGAGATCCTTGGAAAAGGGGGTTTTCTAAGGAAGAAACTGGACAGGGGAGACACATAAGAACATAAGGACATAAGAAATTTACAAACGAGAGGGGGCCATTCGGCCCATCAAGCTCGTTTGGGGAGAACTTAACTAATAGCTCAGAGTTGTTAAAATATTATCTAGCTCTGATTTAAAGGAACCCGGGGTTTTAGCTTCCGTTACACTAGCAAATAACATTCTCATGATAATCTCCATTTATGGCCATGAGTTCTACTATTTAAACTAATATTGAAATATTTGGCTGAACGGCATCAAGACCCATTAGAATCTTATAGGCCTGGATCATGTGACCCCCTTTGTCTCCTTTGCTCAAGGCTAAACAGATTCAGCTCAGCTAACCTCTCCTCATAAGACATTCCTCTAAGACCAGGAATCATTCTCATAACCCTCTGTTGCACCTTTTCTAAGGCAGCAATTTCCTTCTTAAGGTATGGTGACCAAACCTGCACACGATATTCTATGTAGGGTTTTACCAAGGAATTATATAAATGTAACATCACCTCCCTTGACTTAAACTCCACACATCTAGAGATGTAACCCAACATTCTATTGGCCTTTTTATTGCTTCCCCACACTGGCAAGAGTGGGACATGGAAGCAGTAACACACACCAAGATCTTTCTCATAATCAACTATATTTTTTCCCATAAAATATCTGTAGTTTATATTTCTGCTCCCTACAATGGATTACATTACATTTATTTGTGTTAAATTTCATCTGCCAAGTATCAGCCTGGTCGCTAATTAAATCCAGATTCTGTTGTAGCCTCTCTGCTGCTAAATCAGTATCTGCTACACCACCCACCTTGGTGTTGTCTGCAAATTTAATCAGTTTACTGTGTGTATTGGTGTCAATATCATTAATGTAAATTAGGAACAATAGTGGTCTTAAAATTGAACCCTGCGGTACCCCATTATGAACGCATGTGACATTGTGCTCTAATAACTACTCATTGCTTTCTGTCAGTTAACCTGTTTTCGATCCAAGATGCCACAGTTCCTAAAATCCCTGCAGCTTTGAGCTTTAGCAAGAGCCATTTGTGGGGGACAACATGAAAGGCCTTCTGGAAATCTAAGTAGATCACATTGTAGGCATTTTTGTGATCAATTTCACTCGTAGATTCCTCAAAGAATTTAAGTAGATACGTTAAACAGGATCCTAAATCCATGTTGGCTATCCCTCAGAATGTTATTTGCATCCAGGTAATCTATCATTTTCACTTGAATTATAGCTTCCATTAATTTTCCAGTAATGGTAGTTAAATTGATTGGCAAATAATTTTCCTGGATTACTTCTATCCCCTATTTTGAATATGGATGTTATATTAGCATGCTTCCAATCTGAAGGTACTGCACCCGCAGACAACGATTTCTGGAATATTAAAGTTAAAGGTTGACTAATAATATCCCTCATCTCTTTTAAAACTATAGGTAAGATGCCATCAGGGCCCTGCGATTTGTCTATTTTGAGTTTAGCTAGGCTTAGTACCACATCAGCCTCAGTTATACATACAGTACCTCATAACTCGAACTTAATCCTTTCAGAACACCGGATCAAATCCTAAAAAGTTTGAGTTTGAAGCAAATTTTCCCCCAAAAATTTTTAGCATTTAAACACAAAATGAGCCGAATAAAACAAGAAGAACATATACTGTACTAAACACATCTAAGCACATTTATCAAAGCAGTAATTTCTAAAGTAAGAAAATAAATGTATCCAAATAATGTGTCCTGCCCTGATCGTCTGCTCCTTCCGCCACTCGTTAACCCCGTGTGGAATCCCTGTGTCCCTCATATCCCTCATCTCTTTTAAAACTATAGGTAAGATGACATCAGGACCCTGCGATTTGTTTATTTTGAGTTTAGCTAGGCTTAGTATCACATCAGCCTCAGTTATACATATGTTAGTTATAGCCGACACTGTATTCATACTAATTGGTGGTGTCACGCCCACACAGGCAGGGCGGGACAGGTGTGACGCGTCGGGAGGCAATTAGCACCCTTTAAAGGAGGGGTAAAGCCAAAGCCTAATTGCGAAGTATTGTGCTGATGATTAGAGGCCTTACTGAGCGGCTCCTATCTGCAGTCTACCTGGTCTCCCGTGCCTTGCATGTTTTCCCTGTGTATTCCTTACCTTTTTGCCTTCCTTTCTCAGTCCAGCTCCCGAATCTGACCGACCTGTCCTGCTGAGTCCGGCTCCTCCTGTTTGCATCTCCCTTTAGAGATGGAAGATGAGAAGGAAGAGAACACGCCAGCCAGACACGAGATCTTCAGGCTTCATTGTTAAGTTCGAGCGCTTATACCCTGCCTGTCTGCACCTCTGCCTGCCTGTTCCCCTGACCTCTGTTCTGTTTCCTTCGATCTGATTCCAGCCCTCTTATTGCCAACACCGATCGCCTGACCCTCTGCCTGTCCCTGGATTCCGAGTTCAGCCCATTCCCCTGGATACCGAAGCAGATCGACCAACCCCTGCCTGTTCTATCTCCTCATTTGTTTTTTTTCGGATTACCATTTCTGTTCTTCTGCTCATTCTCCCTGGTTCGACAAGGAAGATAATAAAGCTTTTTTTCCTTGAAGCGATCCGCTATCGCGTCCTCCTCCTTTTCCAGTTCCGTGCCGTGACATCACCAAGCGCACAACACAAATGCACACAGTGTCTACACCACTCCTACAGTGCAGCAATCCCAGCAGCCTCTACAGTAATACAGCAATGATGACACTTCCTTGAGTTTTAAAATAATATAATCCTGTTTTGCGCCTTTACATTAGCTCAAAAGACAGTTTTGGAAGACTGGTATAATATAGACATAAATATACACTGCTCAAAAAAATTTAAGGAACACTTTTTAATCAGAGTATAGCATCGAGTCAATTTAAGTTCTTGGATATTGATCTAGTCTGTTAACTATCAATAGGGGTTGTTAATTGGTCTCAGCTGCTTTGCTGTTAAAGAAACTAACAACAGGTGCACTAGAGGGGCAACAATGAGATGATCCCAGGAGTGGTTTAACAGTGGTTCTTCCCTCATCTTTTCTGTCAGTTTTTTTCACTAGTTTTGCATTTGGCTACAGTCAGTGTCACTACTGGTAGCATGAGGTGATACCTGGACCCTACAGATGTTGCACAGGTAGTCCAATTCCTCCAGGATGGTGCATCAATGTGCCATTGCCAGAAAGTTTACTGTGTCTCCCAGCCCAGTCTCAAGGCCATGGAGGACATTCCAGTAGATAGGCAGTTACTCTAGGAGAGATGGACAGGGCCATAGAAGGTCCTTAACCCATAAGTAGGACCACTGGTGTGCATGTCTCTGAGCAAACAATCAGAAACAGACTTAATGAGGGTGCCCTGAGGTCCTGATGTCCTCTAGTGGGCCCTAAGTTCACTGCCCAGGACCGTGGAGCTTGATGGGCATTTACCATAGAATACCAGAATTGGCAGGTCCACCACTGGTGCCCTGTGCTTTTCACAGATGAGAAGGTTCACCCTGAGCACTTGTGACAGAAGTGAAAGGGTCTGGAGAAGCCGCAGAGAACATTATGCTGCCTGTGATATTGTTCAGCAAGACCGGTTTGGTGGTGGCTCAGTCATGGTATAGGCATATCCATGGAGGGACACACTGACCTCTACAGGCTAGACAACGACACCTTGACTGCCATTAGTTATCAGGATGAAATCCTTGGACTCAGACTCTATGCTGCTGCAGTGGGTCCTGGGTTCCTCCTGGTGCATGACAGTGCCTAGCCTCATGTGACGAGAGTATGCAGGCAGTTCCTGGAGGAATGGATACTGTTGACTGGCCCCCATGCTTGCCTGACCTAAATCCAATGGAACACCTCTGGGACATTATGTTTCAGTCCATCAGATTGCACCTCAGACTGTCCAGGAGCTCAGTGATGCCCTGGTTCAGATCTGGGAGGAGATCCCCCAGGACACCATCTGTCGTCTCATTAGGAGCATGCCCCGACATTATCAGGCATGTCTACAAACACATGGGGGCCATACAAACTGCTGAGTACAATTTTGAGTCGCTGCAATGAAATTTCAGCAAAATGGACCAGCCTACCGCATCATTTTTTCACTTTGATTTTTGGGGTGTCTTTGAATTCAGCCCTCTGTAGGTTGATCATTTTCATTTCCATAAAATGATGTGGCATCCTTTCATTCCTAACACATTACCCAGTCCATATCAGTATAGATATACAGCATGTTTTTTCCCCCATTGAGATCTGATGTGTTTTAAAGCGTTCCTTTAATTTTTTTGAGCAGTGTAGTAGAGCATTGGTTGATCAAGGCTAGCTATATATCTAACCTGCTGTACTCTACAGCTCCAATTAACCAGACAAAACCCGAGTCTGTAGCTGCTTGGAAACATTTAGTGGTTAACTAAGCTCCTTAGAGGCCAGTGATGCATGTATATAATCTTTTCTCATTGTTTGTCTTGTTTTCTTTTTACCATTCACCTAGTTATTGTTTTTATTATTATGGCTATTATTATTATCTCTATTGCTTTCTGGTTTTTTTTCTCTAATGTAATGTACAGCTGTCTTCCCCTTCCTTGGACTTTGGTTTGTTAGTTTGATGATGGTCAGTGTTTTTGTGTTTCTGTTTTGTCTTCTTACTTGTTTGTTGTTGAATCTAAGTTAATTCTTCACACTGTGCTTACCCTATTTTAAAAATCACCATCTGCCACTGCTGTACAGGATATGTGTGCTCATGGAGTGCCAGAAGGCTTATGGGAAAATAATTATTCAGTCCTTGTAAAATAGAAATAAACTTATCGGAACATATGTATTGCTGATGATATATCTAACTATAGTTTACATTTTAACCTTTATTGTGTTCCATAATTTGTTTCTGTTGTCAGTTAAATGAAAAGTAAAACTGTTGCACCAATGCATGTCGAATATCATTATTGAGTATAGCAGTAGTAAAAACAATAATTGTTTCACCTCCAGAAATGGACCTTGTAGTGAATGTTTTATTGTGTATTTGGTCAATGCTATTACAAGTTTAAATGTAGTCATTAGAAACCCAGATAGATTATATTGCTTTGGTGGGGATTAGCAAATGGTTTTACCCCAGTAAACACTGCTCAAAGATATTGTTTTCTGGTATAAAAAGTCTTTTTGTAGTTGAAATAAACCAGAATTTGCTAATCCTGTTATTGTATTCCCTGGATGGGGAATACCTTTGGTTTGGGACCGGAAAAAAAGGTTAGGTGGTACCTTGGGCGGAGCTCAAGGTTCCCCCATCTATGACATCACAAGGTGGGCGTGTTCTTTGTTCTGATTGGTCGGTGGTTTTGGCCAATGGTATCATACATGTTTATGCCACGTGTTGCCGGTAGGGGGATGTATGGTTTGGGGAGATAAGGGTTGCTGTTTAAACTTTAATAGAATAAAAATATATTACATGTATTTTATTAATGTGTCATTTTAAATTACGTTTTAAGGAATAATAAGACATATAGCAGGATGAACGTAAGCTAGCGGGGTTTCTGTCCGTCCATCCGCAGTAGACATAAGCACCGCGGCGTATTTTTTATAAGAAAGCACCCAAATGTTTTACACAAGGAAAACTTTAGTGTTATTTTCAAAAGAAAGAAAGAAAAGCATGCATAGTTTAAACAAGCACAGGTCCTGAATGAAACCAATTACCATATAGCGTTTTACAAGAAACACAACACTTAAATATTTTTAAAACGATGCAAAAGCCATTATCAGTGTAACAGTTTATTTCAATGTAAATAGAAAAAGTATTTCACCAAACACGAAGATCCAACAATTGCTGTTCTGGGTTCCCACGACGCTGCACAAACAGCGGGATCAAGGCCGCCATTATCCCGCAATGGAGCTAACCCGACATGCATTCTCCCAGTTCAAAACTTCCACGTGAAATGATCACCCCACTGGGGGAAGGGGGTGGAGATTGAAATCATGATGCTAGCCCATGGCCCTTAATTTTGTAAGCATGCCACCATCCTGACAGAATGCGCATTAACTCTATTTGTTAATCTAAATTTATTTGTAAATACTATAAATACTATATGTCTAATTTAAATAAAAGTCTATGTCTAACACCACACACAGGGTTGTTTAGCAACATTTAGCTAAATTCATCTATGTTTGGTTAATCAAATGTATAAAACATTATAACTTACAAAAGATGTATTTACTTGTATTTTGTTAGTTATATTTTAAATAAAACTAAACAAAATGCATCAAAATTTTAAGACATGTATACATGTGTAGCATGTGCAACAGGGTGGCCGAGTGGTTAAGGCATTGGATTTAAGAGCCAAAGGACGCATTTCCACATGGGTTCAAACTCCACCCCAGTTAAATCCTTTTCTGGGCCTTGCCACTGGTAATCCTTGTTAAAATGAGGGCATGCGCTCTCTCTCTCACTGTCCACATAGGGGCACTTAAATAGCGGCAAAAATGGCAACTGGCAGACAAACTGTTTCCGATCTCATACAGACAGAGCCCGCAAGGAGTTCAACGACGGCACCTACCTTTGTTACTGCTAAACTCGACTTGGGCTCCATGCAAGCTGCCAAGACAGCGCAAGCACAGGGCACTGTGCAGCATGTTCTCGCATAAAGAATGTATCTGTGTAAAAGCGAATGTATCTGTGAACAAAGTGTGGTCGGTCGGTCCCCTTCTGCTGATGACAACCAATGAGATGAAAGAAGATGGTGCTTAACCATGTTGAAAACGTATTAAAACCCAGGCATCACTCAGGATACAACACATCTCCCAGCAAACAAACAATGGCTAGCGATCTGACAGGAGCATCTCCTGAAGTTGCCCTACTGGAGCCTGCTCCGCTTTCTGACCTTCGAATGGGTGATACAGACCCGTACCTTCAGTGGGCCCTATCATGGCCTCGGGCATCAACTTTTGAACTGGGACTGGACACCCCGCCACAGCTTTCTCCTGAAGCTTCCCTACTGGAGCCTACGCAAGACCTTATCATGGTGGCCATCTGGGGATCCGATCCTGCCACCACCGCCCTCTTATAGCCCGACATGGGCACAATGACCTTCGGTGAAGACTGATGGGTGGGTTCCTGTATACATTCGTGGACACATTGCAACCCCCTGCACCGACAATGGATGAGCTCTAAGAGCATTTTTTGGTGCAGTCATTATCTGAAGATGCTGTGGATGGGAGCATCACCAATTCTGCTTTGAAAATAATCAAAGGAGCCCTGGCCTGTATTATGGATCGGATCATTGAAGATGACATGCAGGAGACCTGTGTCGGGTGCTCTGTGAATCACGGGTGCAATTATGGGGCAATTAACAACATGACCGCAAGAGGGCTCGGGGCTCATGGTGTTGGCACGCGGTAAACGTCAAAGGCCTCCCGGGCTCAAATTACCGATGCTAAAAAATGCAAGGTGTGGACCAAGAGAAGCTCAGTAGTCAAAAAGAAGCGAGACAAGAAGAAGGTGCCCAAAAAAAGTACAGAGAACAAGATACATTTTCTAAAACTATGGTCCTCATAGACAATCTGTCAGTGGAGAGCATAAAATCAGAATTGGATATTTTTGCATTGCCATACACGCAAGCAAGCATTGATAAAAATATATACATTTGTTAAAAAAATTTCTTTGTCGACGGCTGTCAAACTGGGTCACGCCAGCGCCTTGCTGACAGCCAATGCTAAATATCCCATCGAGAGAATCTGCATGAAAACAGTCACCGTTGCTGTGGGTACCCGTGTCTGCGCACAAGAAAATCTGTTTCTAGCACAGTTGCCTAAAACTGTTGTCATCATGTTCATAGACAACATGGGTTTTATGAATGCGAATGATCAAAACCCTTTCAATTTTCAAAATTACAATGCTGAATTTGTACTGCTTTATGTTGATGGCCAACATAGTGTTTTAATGTTTTATTAACTATGTACAAAAAATACTTTAAAACATAAGCCAGTCTGGTTTTAAGAATTTCCGCAGAGTGCTACGTGGTCTTGGAGACTGACAAATACTTTTGGGGGTAGTGTCACGCGGCACATCGGTGGGGTTTTTGATCGCTTCAATGAGACTGCGGACATCTTGGTTAGGTATGAGGGTGCAAGGCATGTTCAGCCTTGCCAGTCCATGTAGAAACTCGCCCCATCCCACAGGTCTTCTCGCCTCACCCACATTATGAGGGTTGGTAATGTTTTCAAGGAAATCGAGCATATGTGACCCCGCGATAGTCTTTCCATTAAAAACAGTTTTCAAGCATTTTACCGATCATATATTTCACCTTTTTCTTGTTACGCGGGGCTGCATTTTTTATGACATCTTGCATGATGGTGTCACCTGCATCAATAGTAGCATTAGCAACATTGGCGTATGCTGTCTCTTCAGTGGGAAATGTCAAAGATAAGGTTTCACTATCACCTTGCCTGGCCAGATTCAAATATCTCTGTAGCACCTCTGTGTACAAGCGGACCTTTTCGTGGTCAGCAACATCCGTTCTTGATAAAATATCGCATATTGCAATGTCCAGTTTGTTTTCAGCAGTCTGCCTCATTGTGTCTTTAGGAGATGTAGCATTATGCAGTTTCTCAAGTTGTGATTTCGGGACCAGATACATTTTCCTACCGTAATCCATTTTACTTAGCCCCGATTAAAAAGACTGGTGAGAAAGGGTATAGAGACACTTAACAGGGGTGGAATGAAGCCCCCACTGGTCTGGTTAATAGCCTGCTTCTTTCTTTTTAACGATGCCCTTTGCTCGCAAGTAGTTCAATACCACTTTTTTGCTTTTTCAGTCTCGCAATCTGTGATTTGGTTAGCGGGATGTTGTCGCACAGTACATTCAAAGCTATTTCACAAAGGGTGTTCAGCAAACCTGGCAAGGCCGTCTTTAAAATTTTCTCTGTCTAGCGTCACTGTCAAAGAAAGCTTTCAGGGCACTCCAGTTTCCCTTTATATGAGCCGACATCGTTAATGTTTTTTCTTGAGAACGTAAGCAACAGGCAACTCGGGTGAGAGCAATCCAGATCTGCGTCTATAGTCCTCAATTCACAAGCAGGTACCTGTAAGGCACTTTTGTTGCATCCTCGAAAGCTTCTTGAATTTTTTTTTAATGCCGCTGGTACATTTGGCGTGCCAACACACTTGTCTGTAATTTATCTTTGGGTTTTTAAATAATACGATGTAATTGGCATTAAGATTGGTGGTCCGACTTTTCTTACCTTGGAAGAAGAGATTCTGCACCAGATATATAACATTCAGATTTCTGTGATGCGTATACGTAGTGAAAGCTTTTTCGACTTCGTTATTGTCAAAGGCTTTTTCCATAAGATCATCAATGATGATTAGGTTGATTTTATTTGTAGGCAAAAGTTCATCGTCACACAGAGACTCCGGAAATCCTTCCACAAATTTAATGTTCTTTATTTTACACAACAATTCATCATACAGGGGTTGCCAGCAAGAATAGTACCATACAACATTTTCAGGAACTCTGGATAATGCACAATCCACATTTTCCAACAGCCTTTTAATGAAATATGACTTGCCAGAGTTACTCAGTCCCAATATAGTACAAGAGAACGGATGCTGAAGTCTGAAACCTTAGTGTTAGTTAGTGAACCCTTCACTAGTACCAGCCGTACCACTATCAATCAGCGCCCTCACTTTAAGGTGTCTCTCTCCCCACTCTAGAACCACCGGCACCGTGAGTTGAGACAGAGTGACAGGAGATAGGGAGGATACACCTACCGGAAGGGGTTCATCTTCACGGCTGGGCCGAATGGGGCAGGCTGACATCGAGTGGCCAGTTCCTCCACAATCCAGACAGAGACCCCCTTGCATGCATCGTCGTCGTTCTCTGGAGGTGAGGGGCGAGCGACCGACTTGCATGGGTTCAGGAGCCTCGATCGCGAGGGGGGGCATGCTTCAAGGGGACTCTGCTTGGTGTCGGTGGCGACGTCTGTCCCGGATCGTGTTGTCCAGTCTGATGGCTTATCTCACCAAGTCGTCAAATGAAGGGGCCTCCCCCTGTGGGACAACTCATCCTGAAGATCCGGGTTCAGAGCCTTGATGAAGATGGTCTGCAAGCAGTCATCGGGCCATCGAAGGTCAGCAGCGAAGGTCCGAAACTCTACCGAGAACTCAGCCGCCGACCGGTTCCCCTGACGGCAGTCCAACAGCTGGAATCCGGGGCTTCTTCTCACCGCCGCATGATCGAACACCTCCATCAATGCTTGATGGAACTCTCTCCCCGAGGTAAGGAGCGGGCTGTTGTCCACCCATTGGGCCGTAGCCCATTCTTGCGCTCGTCAAGTCAGCAGGGAGATGGTAATCCTCACATCTGCCCCCGTGTTGCGGAACATTTCGGGATGTTCCTCCACATAAACGCCGCACTGCATGAGGAACCCGCGGCACTGGTCCGGGTTTCCATCGTAGAGGTCGGGCATGGTCGGGCGTAGAGTATCGGGGTAGCAGGACGGGGCAGAGAGTCAGGCAGGGGAACCTGGGTAGCGTGGGAGGTGACCAGTTGCTCCAAGGCTGCGATCCGCTCTTCCAGGGCCCTTGCTGGATCCATAGTTAGGCGAAGTATTCTGTCACACCGGGGCAAGAAGGGAGACAGAGATCCAGGGATGCAAGGGATCGAGGACTTTAATGAGGGCAAAACACCCACAAAGAAAGAGGTGAGAGGAGCCGTGCAGCAGGGGAGCGAGGTCTTCGCTGCCGGGTCACCGAGGGCGAACGCCGAGAGAGTGGGCATGGTCCTCAGACGGGGCAGCCGATGACGAGGTATCAAAGGGGTGCGCAGAAGTAGAAGAAGTAGAAGAAGACAGGCAGAGGTCGCTACCGGGGTGATCCGTTCAACAAAGAGAGACGAGACAGGAACACACAGGGAGAGGGAGACGAGGAAAGCCAGGCTCAGCTGGACAGACGGGTCAAGGACAGGAACGGGTCTGAGGAAGGAAGGTAAATGGATCAGTCTTACACACGAGGAAAACAGGCAAGGTTAAGGGCAGACGGGTTGACAGAAGACAGGCAAAACGCTTGGTATGGCTCAGAATCATGGGCTCAATACTTCGCAGTGTTCTCAGAGATAAGTCCTGCTTATAAAGGAGCTTGTTCAGAGGCTGAAGAGCTCCACCTGTTAGGTCCCGCCCCCGTGGGTGTGACATAGGGGCGCTTGTGTCTACAGTGGATTGATGGAAACCCCGTTAGCTTACGTTCATCCTGCTATATGTCTTATTATTCCTTAAAACGTAATTAAAAATAACACATTAATAAAATACATGTAATATATTTTTATTCTATTAAAGTTTAAATGGCACCCCTTAACCATATGTCCCCCTATCGGCAACACATGGCATAAGCATGTATGATACCATTGGCCAAAACCCTCGACTAATCAGAACATTTTTTTAATTTTGCAGAGGCATGTGTGGGTGACAAACTGCAAGTGATCACATTTTTAGACAGATCACCCAAAAACTGAAACAGCCCCAAGCAAAAAACAGCAGTCACTGATACTTGATCCCAGTAAGATGATTAAAAGTATTCAAAGGATGATTTTCAAACTTTGTAGTCTGAAGAACTGGAACAGATGGAATTTTGAGGCATCTCTTCCCAAAATGAAGCAATGCCACAAAAGTAGTTAATGTAGAAATTTGACCTTTAAAATTCATTGATCTTATAAAAATTGTACTCAAGTAATAATAGTGTTATTTCAAAATAATATTACTTAAGTAGAAAGTAGTCATCCAAAAAATGACTCAAGTAAGAGTGCTAAAGTATTTGGTGAAAAGACTACTCAAGTACTGCGTAACTGTTTGATCGTAATGATTTTTTAAATAATGATGTAATCAGACAGACAAAAATATAAAATGATGTGCAAATTCTAGTATTTCCAAATAAAATTAAAAATGAGTAAAAATAAATTACATGTTTACATAATAACTAAGGCGCAAGAAACACAAATTTCCAAATCTCACTTTTTCACAACATAGAGCTTTTGAAACCAATACCTACAGTAGGTAATGTATGTATGTTTGAACAGTGCAAACTGCTTCCAGTGATAAGATACACTGTATCCATCCATCCATCCATTTTCCAGCCTGCTTATCCTTCTGGGTCACAGGGGAACCGGAGCCTATCCCAGAAGCTACGGGCATGACGTAGGGAACAACCCAGGATGGGTGCACATCATAGGGTGCACTCACACGCCATTCACACCTATGGGCAATATTTAGTAACTCCAATTAGTCTTGGCATGTTTTTTGGACTGTGGGGGGAAACTGGAGTACCTGGAGGAAACCCCATGACGACACAGGGAGAACATGCAAACACCACACATGTTTAACCCAGGCAGAGACTCAAACCTGGGTTTGTGCCACTATGCTGCCAAAGCTTGTGTGTGACCATGTGACTGCATGGATATGTGTGACTGGTAAAGCAGTCATCTGATTATTGTTGCTATGTCTGGTGACTGCTGCTGGTGGCATCTGTCTGGCAAAAATAAAGCAAATATAATATAGAATAAATGGTACAACAAAAAGTAACGAGGCGAGTGTTGCAATGTAGCAGAGTAAGAGTAGTGTTTCTTCTTTACAAATCTACTCAAGTAAAAGTAAAAAGTATGGTGTAGTAAAACCACTATTATAAGTGCATTTTTTTTTCAAAAAGTTACTCCACTAAATGTAATGAAGTAAATGTAACTTACTACCCACCTCTGCTGCTACACAAAAGCATTATATGGGTCAGGATCTATATTTGATTTAATTTGGAGACAAATTGCCCCCAAAATGAAGCAACAGCTCTGTATGGCAGCAAAGGAAAGAACTGGATGCTATAAGACACATGGTCTTGTGAACGCTTTAACAATATTTTATGGATGCTTTTTAATGTTACAGACACATTGTATGACAAACGAAAAGCGATCAAATTTTGAGACTGATCGCTCCAAAATTGATATCAAAAAAGGATAGTTTCAAACACTTGATACCTCAAAAAGTCAGAAAGTATTTGACAAATTATGCCCAATCTTCATAGAGTCATTGTAAGGGTGAAAATCTGAATCTGATAAAATGTTGAGACAAATTGCACCAAAATTAAAGCAGATCTTCATAGAAGGTCCCTCTCCTGCCCGTTCCGTATATCCCTTCCCCATTTGGTCAAACTGTTTTTTGTTCCTTGTATGTTCTCCTGTTCCCAGGCTGCTGTGTGGCTTAATGACTTAAGTGGGTGGTTGGGTATCCAGGCTTCCCTTTTTGTTTTGGATTCGAGGCTGGCTTGAGGCCATCATCTGAGGCCAGCTTCAACAATGATTTTAATGGTTAACCCTGTGGTTGTTACTGTATGTGTTAGTACCTGTGGTATTTCCTGCTCCTTGCCTTAGTTATTGAAGTTAATTCTACCTAATTAGTTTTTAACCTCTCGCAGTTCAGTGTTCAGACGGCAGAATGAAAAATGATTGGTTCAGAGAGATAACCAATCAGATTGTAGAGGAGGTAAATCCAAGCAACTAGAGGAGGCAGGACCAAGACATCTGATTGGTTGGTCCCGCCTCCTGTAGTTGCTTGAACTAACCTCCTCTTCAATGTAAGACTTGGACATTTGACTTCTTACAAAGATGTCAGGAACACTGTACATCACTTTCCAGTAACCTCATGGCCCACCATGGTCTCTCAATCTGTCTGCTGACTTCATGGGAAGAGTCACCAGAGACATGATTGTCGCTGCCAAGGGAAGTGAACCTTACGACGTGGTTGACACATCAGGATCAGAATTCACTTAATTGGCCAGGTACAATTGCATGTACTAGGAGTTTGTTTTGGCAGTATTGGTGCTTACATTCACAAATATCATAAAAGAACAAGAACATAAATTAAGAAAAAATAATTAGAAATAAAATAAAGGAATAAAATATTGCAAGCTGTGCACTATTGTTGTAAGGTCATTAAGGGGAACAGAGGTATAAAAAAATATGACATCCAGTAGATGAAGGGTGCAGAGAAGGGGAGTGATAGAGCCAGGTAGCGGGGGTCAGGGAACTTGTTGATAAGTTCAAGTGCTAAAGGGAAGAAGCTGTTTTTGTGGCATGTGGTCTTCATAGACTTGCTGGAGGGTAGTTTTTGATCAGTCTTTGTCCGTATTGGAAGGATCAGCCATAATCTTTCCCTCAGATTTCAGACTGCTCTAGGAAGTATATCCTTTGTTGGGGTTTTTTAATGAGGGAGTTGATATTCAGGTCCCACCTGAGTGTTATGGCACGGCATGAGGCAGGTGGAAAAAGAGCCCGACGATTCATTTAGCGGCTGAAGACAACAGGGGATAATTGAATAAATTGAACACACAGGTGGAAAGCACCAAAACAACAGGACCGTGAGGGGTCAAAAACTAGAGAGCTGATTAAATTTAAGACTGTTAACTAATCACATGAAGGAACTAAGAAATAACGGGAATAGGACTATACAACAAGTAAAGAAATAACAGGCAAGGTAACAGCAGGCAGAGCCAATGCAGAACAACATAACATAGTAATTTCACACAATGACTGATTCCTCCTGGTCACTATTCCTCAGCAAGTGGATGGGTGGGTTATGAATGAACCACCTGGGTAAGTAGACTGGAGGATTAGGCAGAGGCAGGAAGCTGGCAAACGGGGTGGTCGAACTTGCCAACATGCGGAGAGCAAAAGGCTCATTTTTGTTGTGTCCAGTCCGGTCATTCTGTCACTGTACGAACACATAGAATAAGACTTACAGTAGAATTCAGCAGACCCAGAGACGGGAAAGGTGAAGGCACAGCACAGGGAGACGGGCGATTGGCAATGGAATCCAGAGGGCAGAGGCAATAATCAGAGTTGGTGAGCTGAGTGATCAGTGAAAGTGTCCAGAAGGAGAAGGTGAAGACTGGAGTCGAGAAATCGGGCATAAGTCGGGCGATTGGCCTCGATAGTAAAAAGGGGGCAGGCAAGGCTTGGGGTCTGGAACACAAAGCAGAGGTTGGTACATGGGAAAATCGATAACAGGAGAAATGCTCAAACTCAGGGAACACCATGAAGGTCTTGCACAGATCAGAAAACGGGGTTGCCAGATATAGTGCACCAACAAAAGGGGAAACTAGGAACAACTGGGAGAGACTGGAAGTGTCCGATACTGGAGCAACCGGTAAAACTACACTCACCTAAAGGATTATTAGGAACACCTGTTCAATTTCTCATTAATGCAATTATCTAATCAACCAATCA
>JABFEA020000043.1:33848137-33858166 GCA_019775915.2 Cyphomyrus plagiostoma
AGTTCTGAAGGCGAAAGGGGGTCAAACACCGTATTAGTATGGTGTTCCTAATAATCCTTTAGGTGAGTGTATATTTACGATGACTGGTCATCTCCATGAGCTGTTAAACTGGGAATGTGGAAATTACACCAGTACAAAGGGGCGTCCATCACAACAGCTCGGTCAATTCCTGGTCAAAGAATTGAACCAATTCTTTTCTTTTTTATTATAATTTTTTGGCTACAGACAATGCACAAAGACCTGTAAAAGCAGAGCTGTAGGTTTCATCATGTCAGAGTTCCATTTAAGACTGTACACAGCCAGCTATCTTTTAAAAAAGATATTTTAAAAAAATAATTCTGGACTCATCGATGTGCATATAGTCACACTCTGGAGCCCTGTCCGGTTGCTTAACCATTTAAATTCTATGGAATCAGCAAGGGTCTGCTTTTTCACATGTCTTATCCATTTTGGGATTTTTTAATAAAATTGGAGATTTTGTGATGGTGTATAAAGCCAAAAATGTTAGAATTGTGTCGATGTCCCAATATTTATGGACCTGGCTGTATAACTCGGGTTTTTAACATCGTATTTTTTGCATGTGAATTCAGACCGTTGAATTGGAGCAACATTGAAATGTCTTTGTATTTTTGCTTCTACCGCTCATTATATGCTCATGGTTAGATATATGTCGTTTCACTATACTTTTTACATAAATTCTATGATACTGGAGTCGTTTTAAAGGAATGTTGTAGTCACGTTAGGTTGGAGCTCGTCATCCTTGCATCCTACACCACCATGGCCCAAACCAGTAGTCCCCAATACATTTGTTGAACGGAGTGATGTTGGACACTATTGGCAGCAGCTGATCTGCCACAGCAACAGCTAGTCCTTGAGTTTGGCAGCCATCAGGGCAACCAGACCAATAATAGGTATACTGTGGGGATACGAAATGGCCAGAAGGGGTTGTCACATGACACTGGTAATTACATAGCATATGCAATCATATGAGCCAGGTCATGTGACCCACCAGAAAGTTATAAAAGTTTGCCAAGGTGGAATCTCTTTCTTCTGTTGCTACTTTTCGCTACTGGATGTAGGTTTCCTCCCCCCCCCCCACCTCTTTCCTGTGGGTAATGAAAGTGAGGAGAGGGCTTGTTTGTTTAAAGAAACTTGAACACTTATGTTTAATTTTAATTTTACCAGGGTGATTGCTAGAAGCATGTGACTCCCATGGAGGACACAGAGGTGACACATGACACCTTTGTGTGATTTAGTAAAAGTTTTTATGCTTGTTTCTTTGGTGTTGATTATGTTTCTTTGTACCTGTAGCATTGGAATGCTCCTTCCCTCTCCTGGTGTTACTGTGCATTAAGCATTCCTGCAAAGGACTAGGCCAGTCACTCTTTTATGGTTATTTGATAGGGCTTTTGTTTTGTTTTTTTCTTTTATTGGCTGCCCTGGTTGCTGCTATGGTGGTGGATAACGGTTGCTCCCTTCCCCTTATGGTTGTACATGGGATATTTCTTTACAAGGCTAGCTACACAGAGGCTTTTGCTCTTTGCTGCTGGGGTGCCACTCTGGGGGGGGGGATGCGTTGCATTGATGGGTATTTGTGTGTTTGTAATTTTCACATTGCGTTGTATCTTGCAGTGGTATTTATGTGTCTTGTGTTTGTAGTGTTGTAGGTTATATCATGTTGCAGGCTTGTATGGTGTTGGGCTTTGCTGTTTTTTTTTTCTCACCAGGGGCCTCCTGAGGTGAGGGCTATGCATGCCAATTTGACCTTACTATTTGGAGGAGAGTCAGCCGGCCAGCTTTGGCAGCATTCTTTCTCTTTATTTAATTGATTTTAGTTATTTCTAATAAAGTGCATTGGGTTTTATTTGCATATGTCTCTTTGTTATTGATCCTTTGCAGGGAGGGTTTGAACTCCGCCACATTACACGAAGGAACATTAGGGGTTTCTCCTGCCCTCATCAGGAGGTGCCGTAGTCAGAGAGCAGCATAGGTATTTTGTGCTTTGGGCACCACACAACCTACAGAGATCTGGCCAGTCCCAGGTCTGCGTACCTCAGAGTGCCACCACTGAAATATGGAGTTTATGAAGCTCCTCTGACAGCAGAAAAAGACTGACATCATGTAGAGAGACATTCTACATGTTGACTCAGAGGAGTCACCCCAGATTAGGACCCGAGTGCTGCCATGCAGTGGGCAACGCCTCAGCACCACACCAGTTCTGATGCCCAACAGGCCTGACACTGTTCTCCGTCAGTTTCGACTCTTCCAGGGATGAGGCCCCTGAGGGCTTTCCCCCATTCTTCCTGTGTGTGGCTGCAGCAGAGCTACACTTGCAAAGATCTGAAAAGAATCCTGCCTGCTTTGTCTGAGTTGTTTGAAATTTTTACAGTGGTCAGAGTGCCAATCCCACCACCGACTGCCAAATATTTCCATGTAAGTTGGAGGATTGTTTGCTGGGATGGATGCAGTTTAACGCCATACTCAGGACATATAGTTGATATGTTCCCATTAATACTAGAAATTGTAGAGGTTGGAGGCTGTGGGAAGAGTAGGGATTAGATGGGGGGGAAGGATATATAACTATATGTTGACTGATTTGAAGAGTGCCTACATTGCAGCATTTGCCATTTGCTTAGCAGATTTATGCCTGTGACATAATATCCTTTCTTACTTAGTCAGAAAAGGATCTTATGTGAATAGTCAAGGGTCACAATACGATTCATTCACTTTGGGTCTCCATGGCTTTGCATACATTTCAATCATTCCCATCCAGGGTTGATCTTTTGTGTCTCCTCTTTATTGAGGTCAAAGGACATGATATAGATGAATGTCAGGATTGAATTATTCATATTAAACGTGCCCCTAATTGTGTCTTTCAATAAAAATATTATTATAGTCATTCATTTTTATGATAAGTTATGACCTTATTTCTTTGGAGGATATCTTTTACATAATATTACACAATAAAACTGTTCCCTTCCCTACAGTAGTTCTTGCCACCTTTCCTATACATCATGCCTAATCATAAGCATTACTAAATTAGTAGTTCGGTAAATTAATTTTTAAAATAGCTTCATCCATCCATCCATTTTCTAAAATTGCTTGTTCTGGTTAGTGTTGCAGGGAGTCGGGAGCCTATCCCAGAAGTTATAGGCGCAAGGCAGGGAACAACCCAGGATGGGGTACCAACCCATCAGAAGACCCATTAACGCACCAGTGACTCACACATGCGCACCTAGGGGCAATTTGGTAACTCTAATTAACCTCAGCATGTTTTTGGATTTTGGGGGGTAACTGGACTCCCCAGAGGAAATTATAGCTTATTTTCTTTATTTTATCATTTTTATATGCAAGTATAAAGGAAACTCAAACTGTTTATTTTGTAAGATGTACAAAGTCACTGGAAATACACAAGGCTATTTCTGTGCAGTTGGGGCAGCATTTCAACTTTTGTTTACCCTGAAGTTAAATAAAACTGGGTATGTACACTATACCCAACATCTGTCAAACTGGGATGGTCATTTATGTAGCTTGTGCCAATATCAGAGTTTCTCTCACTATTTAATCTCCAGTTCGTTTTTTCTTAAGAACAAAGCTTTCTTTTTTGCATCTGTAAATGTCATCATATGCAGGCAGCACAAAACATCCACCCAAACCTATGGAAGTAAATCCGTGTCATCACAATTCGAATTTTATATGCCATTGAAATTCTAACATTGAACATTTATGTATTGGAAATATGTATTGGAAATCCGTGGTCCAAATTCACATGCAAATGTATGAGGTTAAAATATACAAAGACAACATTTCACAGTTGCTCCAAATCGACGATATGAGTTATACATCCAGGATATCAAGGCTAAGCAATTGAATCTGTGGCTGCATTCGACTTCATGAAGCCACTAACAGCACGGCAACGCATTCCAGTCCTGATGTTTGTATCCCAGGCAGTTCCGAGGCATGATCTGCCATTTCTCCCAGATATCACATAAAGCAGTTATAACTGATTTTCAGTTATTTTACCTGGTAAAATAGGTTTAAAGTTTAAAAAAAATACATAAATACTCTAAAAGTACACTTAAGTTATTGATTATTTATTGTTAGTTACTGTAATGTTGCTCCACTTTATTTGTTTGATCGTCAAGTCTGTGAAGAAGGCATTCAAGTAAGAATAAAAACTTTGCTTCCTTGAAATACACATATTTGATCTTTTTCCTGGCAGCTATCTTTTTACACATGGTCACTATACACAATAGTTTATGTTTTTGCTGTAACAGTTTGGTTCAGGAGTTAGTTATTGTAAAAGAAGTAATATGCATGCAGGTGATATTTGTATAGATTATCTACACCCTTCTGCCAGTGCTGCCATTGCAGTCAGATCTCGCACATAACGAGGAGTAGAAGTTGCCCAACTTGGTTGCAGTCAGTTTATACTCCACCCCTGTAGCCACAGACAGATGCTTTTGTCACGTCAGCTGCAGACACACCTAAGCCCACATCGAACGCAGCCACAGATTTGATTGCTTAGCTTTGGTACCCCAGATGTATAACTCGTATTTTTAACCACGCATTTTTGCATTTGAATTCAGACCGTCGAATTGGAGCAACTTTCAAATGTTGTCTTTGTATTTTTAACCTTGTGTCTTTGCATGTGAATTTGGGCCATGGAATTTCCGATGCATATTTCCAATGCATAAATATTCAATGTTAGAATTTCAGTGGAATATAAAATTCAAATTGTGATGACACAGATTTACTTCCATAAAACCTCACCCAAGGTGAATACTGAATTTGTTGCCCCACTATCTGCCACTGTGATGTCATCATCACTCATGTGTTTTCTTCCCAAACTGGCACTCTGAACTTACTTGTTGTTATGTCCAGCGTCGTCCGCTCCTCCCGTGTACCACGCCCACTTCGTTTACCTCCCGGGATTACCCATTGTTTCCACCTGTGTGCCGTTGCCGCACGCCAGTCCTGTGCTTGTCTTGTGTACTTAGGTCTGCGTCTGCGTCTCTTCCGGCAGACGCGGCATTAAAGTTGTTTCATGTGTTGGTATCCTGCGATTAAACCCTCGTTTTCCTGTCTGCTTGCCTGGACATCCCATTATTCGCCCTGCGCGTACCCACGCACACAACACTTGTTCTCAGCCTCTTCCATCCATCCATCCATCCATCCATCCATCCAACTATCTTCAATAACTGCCTATCCAGTAGAAGGTCATGGTGAGCCGGGCACAAGCACATGGCACAAGTCAGGGGACATCTTGGATGCCAGTCAATCACAGGGCACACACACCCTCAAACACAATAATACATTAAAGGCAACTTAGACACATCAGTTATCACATTCTGCTATTATATTTGTTGTCATTGTTATTATTCCCATTATTATTACATGCAGAAACACACGGTAAGTGGGATTTAATAAATCACTGACAAGTTTAACACCTAATTTTTTCAGCAGTGATTGTCAGTGCATAGTAATCCCACCCATGTCTCTCTCTCTATACATTCCAAAACTTCTTTGTAAGACATTGTTCTTCACATACACAGTGAAACAATGTGGAAGTACTAATCAGATCTAGGAAGTTAATGTTGAATCATTTCATGAAGTATAACACATCTCAACTCATCAAAAAGGGAAAACAATTAAGATATTATTTTGCTGAGTTTGTACATCTTTTTGAAGATGGATTAACTTAATTACCTCTTAACAATTCAAATTATGCTACAGAGAAATTTTGATAAGAAAAAACTTGTACATGGAAAAGTGCTGGTCTCTTATTATAGATTATACTAGACGGTTCTTTTAAGCTAATCTTTCTGTACTGTAAAATTAATTTAATACAAGGCTTAGATCTGCAATAAAACCCAGAAAAATAGCCAGGAATAGGCACCATTGTTGAAATGAAACAAGTCAATTCATTGTTCAAACTGATGCAACTGTCAAGCTATAATAATTCAAATGAGAACTTTTGGTGTTAATAACAAAACTAAGTGAAAGGTTTAAAAGTTGAAAATTGTGTATTTAGCTACAGTTTTTCCTTTGAATGGAACCATTTTATAGTGCAAATACAATGCAGTCGTTGTGTTGTGCTGACAAGTTTTGTACAGAAGAAAGGATGGGGCAAAGAGGATAGAGAGAATAGCGACTCAGTTACAGGCATAAGGATGAATGTTTCTTGGTATGAATAAGAGTGTGTGTAACTCAAAAAACAACTGTTCTGCATATTATTCTGCTCTGAATGCATGTAAATTGCCAGAGTGGGCAGCCTTTTCAAGAAATATGAATACTAGGGCCCAGTAGCTTAGTGAAGGGTTCTTAACCACTATGGTTCATTGCCATTTCAACATCAGGGTCTTACTGAAGACAGCCATCTCAGCAAGGAGCACATTATTTTCAAAGCATCAATTTCACATAATATAGGAAATTATTCCCAACTATCTAAATCTTATGTCCTGGTAGCACACTGTAGGTTAGTCAAGCTCCTTGAGTGTATTCTCTGGCGAGGTCCATCTGGAGGTCAAGAGACAGTGACTAACCAGTATCACCTACTTCCCCTTTAGCGGGGACGTAGGCAGCTAAACACAACACCAAATTACAAAGATTTATGATTTGGTTTTCAGGTCAGCTTTCTAGCCTACATTTCCAACAGTTTATAAAAACACACACACAAGCACACACATTGCTATTGTCTTTTTAACTCTTTGTGCGGTACGTGAAAGTATTACTGTTGTAAATGGCAGTCATAATGATGGTAAGAGGCTTAACTTCACCCAATAACTTCTGTGGGAACGTAATACTTTCTGAAGTGGTACACTCAGAAAGTGCCCTTCACACCTTTCACACACCCCAGTCAGTTCTTGGTTCAACACTTATCAGATTGCCGGTCACTGCATAGAATGATGGAAAAGGGGCCAGATCAGGCTTATCAAATCACATAATGTCATGCAATGCAGTATTTTCTTAAACTGAGTAACAATGGTCTTGTGCAGAATGTATTGGAGTAAAAAAAGTCATTATTTGGCTTAGAACTGTAGTGAAGTAAAATTAAACTTGAGATAACCTGAAATACTCAAGTAAAGTACAAATCCAAAAAAAGTCCTACTTAAAGAGGTATTTGGTCTTAATGAACAAATCTGTAAGCAAAATGTGTACCTGTGATCACGACTTTGCTCGAGCACAGAGTGGGGAAACAGCACACAAGCCGAGAAGTCAGTTGAATGAGGACTAATCAGGAAAACAACGAAGAACAGGATACACCAGAAGACAAACGTCAGACTTCAGTGACTGGACTGGGGAAATCTTACCTAACACACACTTAAATACATTGGACTAATGACAGCAATATCTGGTAAACATGGGGATTCTGCATGAGGTAGATGAACCCCCCCCAAAGTCACACACTCTGGGAACGCCATGGACACACAGAACAGACACAAGGAGACTAACTCAGACAACAGACGACAAACCATGGGGAACACAGACAAACACAGGGATACCAAAAAAGGAAACACAGGACCCGGGGACACTGGAGGAGACAACAGAAGGGGAACACCAACCAGAGGAACGAAGGGACCTGGAGTGAACAAAGGCACAGAAGGACGGGGAGTAAACACAAGGGGCACAAAACTAGGGGGCAAGGAGGCAAAGAGCAGGGGGATATGGGGAAGGAAACCTCACGGGCAAACGGCAGAAGCCATAGGGGCAGCTGGTGACCGCGAGGCCAGAGCTGATGGGACAGTGACATCATTTGGTTATAGTGCAATATATTTTCAGTTTCAATAAATAAAGGTTGATTTTTCTCTCATGTTGTAATTCCTCTGACCCAGTTGCTTGGAAAGGGTGTACCGTTTGTATGGTCCCCAGCCTGTCGAGCTGCCTTTGACTCCGTTAAGATGTTGCTCCCCTCTCCTAGTTGCCCCAGATATCACTTATCCATTCACATTGGAGGTGGTTCTCCTTCAAGAAGACGACCACAGTTTGGAACATCCTGTGTGTTACTTTTAGAAAAAATTTGTGAAACACCAGCTAACTAATAGCACGATTGAGAAGGAGGCCCTAGCTCTTCTCTTGGCCTTACAATATTTTGAGGTTTATATGGGAGATTGTGCTCAGCCGGTGATCATTTACACTGACCATAACCCTTTAGTTTTTCTGGCTCGATTGTGTAATATGAACCAGCGCCTCATGCGTTGGGCTCTGATTGTACAGGCTTTTAACTTAGAGATGTGACATAAGAAGGGGGCCAGTAATCTAGTGGCCGATACCCTCTCAAGATCCTGACCCCTGGGCTGTTTGATGTGGTCTGTTTGTTTTCTTTGTTTTTATTATTTGTGTTTTCATTTGTATATGACAACTTGTAATTTGGGTTTCAGTGTGTGTTAGTGAACTTTGCGGGTTCACTCTTGTGTGGGGGGGTGTTACATGCCGTAAGTACTTTGGGAAGGTGTATAGGACACTTCAGTCTTCTGCCCCATGTTCCACTAATTCCACTTGCCTGCTGAAGCATCAGCCCGCCTCCAGATTCCCAGCCACGCCTCTTTTGCCCTCTAACCTGGTCCAGCCACGCCTCTTCCGCCCTCTGACCCAGGCCTTGTGTTCCGGTCAACAAAGATAAATCCTGCTGATTGCATCTAGCTTGAGCTCTTGCTGTGTTAGTTTGCTATTTTCTGATTGACTCTTCTGTATGACTGTTTGGTTTCCTGGTTTCGGATTTTCTGCTTCACCCCTTTTTGCACCTTTGCCTTCGGTTTGATTGTCTTCTGGTTTTGAACTCTTACTTAACTCCTGACTGTTCTTTTTGCCTCGCCCCTTCCAATACCGTGTTTCAGCCTCTGTGTTTTCTGTACTGTGTTTTCTGCCAGGGGGACTGCAGGTGACCACCGGGGAAATACCCATCAAAATGTCCCCCATGTGAGCAGCGTGGTTCTCCTGGACTGCTGGCTTTTGCAGGCAATAAATTACCATGTTAGGCTGACCGAGGTATTCAGCCTCAGTCAGCTGATGCGTCTTCTCTTTGAGTCCGGTCATTCTGTCATGACTTCACCCGATATCACAGTGCCTATGCTATGAATTTATTTTTGACTTTATTCTGAGACTACCAATAATTAAATGCAATAATTTAAATGTCTTACTGAATTGTACATATGCAAACAGGGAAGGAAACCCTGCATTTTCTTTTGACCACATTGCTTTAATAAACATGTTCATGGCATCACACATGTCTTTAATTTAAAAACTGAACATGCTTTATAAAGAATTCAAAAATATATATCATGTATTGCTATTTTACCTAAAAATATCAAGATATGATTTTGGGTCCATATCACCCTGTCCTACCATCGCCACCCTGCATGACATCCATGAAAATCTTGCGCCCACCTGTCAGATTTTTTCTGTTTCCAGCCCCCCCATGGCCACACAGGCACTCAAATAAGGCCACTATTCCTTCCTCTCATCTCCATTTTCTACACTTTCTAGCCTAGAAGAGGTCATACAAAACTATTAGTGAGTTTTAAATTGGGCTGCATCTGCATATTGATTCAGGGCTGCAACTGCAATAATTGCATCTCATTTGTCAGCACTGTTTTGCATCTGTTGACACTGTTGTTACAGCCTTTACCCGTCCCCGACAGGCCGTAGTCTCACATCGCCATGGATTTTATCACCGATCTGCCCAGATCAGAAGGAAAGACGGTGATCCTGACCATAGTAGACCGGTTTTCAAAGATGTGTAGGTTGGTGGCCTTGCCCAAGCTGCCCACGGTGACCGAATTGTCCAAGGTCCTCATCCAGGAGTTGTTTCGCTTCACAGGAATCCCGGAGGACCTGGTGTCAGATCAAGGGCCCCAGTTTGTGTCCCGGGTGTTCCGGGAGTTCTGCGCGAAGCTCAACATCGCCCTGAGCCTCACTTCGGTGTACCACCCCCAGTCCAACGAGCTGGCCAAGAGGACCAACCGGGAGGTGGCCAAGGCCCTACGACTAATGACCCGCACTGAGCCTGCTAAGTGGGCTCGGTCCCTG
>JABFEA020000043.1:33859228-33871483 GCA_019775915.2 Cyphomyrus plagiostoma
CTCCGGATCCCTGGGTGCCGAAAGTTCACAGCCAGGTATATCGGACCGTTCCCAGTGGTGCAACGTGTGGGACCGGTTTCCGTGCGGCTCCAATTACCCAAGGTCTATCGCATCTCGCCGACCGTTCATGTTTCGTTGCTTAAGCCGGTTCGCTACAGCCCACTCCGCTGGATACTACAGCCTGAAGACGCACCTCCTGTTCCCCCGACGGCTCCGGCATGGAAGATCTCCGGCATCGTGGACTCCAGACGTCGACAGGGCCGGTTACAATACCTCGTGGACTGGGATGGAGCCGACCCGGACGAGAAAAGTTGGGTCTCGGCCCAGGAGGTGGAGGACCGGGCCCTGTCCACGGCCTTCCATCTGGCCCATCCCTCGAGACTGGCTTCCCGGGCCCGGGGCCGTCCCCGGAAACGGCGAGGGCCTCTGGGAGGCGGCCGTCAGAGGGGGGGCTCTGTTACGTCCATGGCCCCGGGGGGCGTGACCCGCCAGGTGTAACCGTTCAAACCTCATCTGCACCAGCATAAAGGGGAGAAACTACTAGATCTCCTTGCGATGTATTGAGCCTATGTATTCGTTGTGCCGTACCGAGCAGCTTCTCGTCTCTCGTCTCCCCGCTTGCCCTGTGTCTTGTTTTTTGTTTTTTTTTGTGTCCAAGATCCTGTCATTCTTGCTTCCTCTCCCCAGTCCAGCTCCCGCTCCTGACCTGCCTGCCCAGCCCTGCCCGGTGTCCTGCGTCTCGCTACCCTCTGGCGTGTCTCCCCGGTCCTTCTTTGTCGGCTTGACTTCCCGGATAACGAACCCCTCGCCTGCCTTTCGACTACGTCTCTTGCCTAGCGTTTTGGACACTTTTGCTGCCTTTCCCTGGCTCCGGAATAAACGCCCTTTACCTTGCATATCTGGGTCCGCTCCTTTGTCCGCGAGCATCACACATTCAATAATTTCCATGCATTTATACAGATAAGCAAAGAAATGCATTAGGATAAAATTCAGGTTAAATTAACATGATTAACTAGAAATAACTGATGTTGTCTTCACAGAAAAGAATGATACATTCTCAACAAAGTAAATATAGAAACCCCTTCACATTTGTGAATTTGACACTTGTGGTTATTCGTGAGTTGGCTGTGACCAATTAGGCCTAAATGGGATGTTTTTTTTGCTTAAAGATTTCATAAACTTGCAGACGACCTGTAAGGCAAAAACAATACTGTAAATTATTTGGATTACATAAAATTATATAATATATAAATACTAGTGATATGTAATATTTGCTAGTGCAAGTGCATACTCTATCTTTAATATTAAAAATCTTGGCTTGGGTATGCTGCACATCTTTGTCTTGGCAACCAGATCTACATGTAAGCTGTCTCAGTGGCTGTGGAATCTCACATTTCTTGCAGTTACTTTTGCAGTTTTAAGTATGAGTTGTGCTACCAGTGTCTACAGTAGTAACCTTGTACATACAGGGGAATAATTATATGGTTTTGTACATTATATAAAAAGGTCTAGATAGGAAATGACAAAGCAATGTGATATGCAAAGTGTACAGTATAGTACTGTTTTTTCTGACATTGGTAATGAATCGACATTTTATCCCGTGACCCTGAATAGAATAAGTGGTTACAGAAAATGGATGGATTGATGGATGAATGGACATTTTATGTTACTGTTCAGGCTAGATTGTTATGGGTTGAGATTAGGGGTGCCCAAGCATTATTCATGCATTTTCACATTTATCTTCCACACCTAACCATCGCAAGAGTGTAAGAAGGTAACTGTAATTTAATTTAACAATATTAATAGTTTATGGATAGAAGTGACATGTTCCGTTCTTTCATTATGTTTTTTGCTTCCATTATGTTTTCTGTTTATTTTTGGCAAATGCATGTAATCCGCACTGGATCTGAAGTCCACACACTCTTTGACAATAGAATTCTGACAAGAGAATTGCATTGTACATTGCATTGTCACCTTGCAATATTCAAGAGAAAAAAATAAGAGGTTAGAAATGCATACACAGGTTAAAGGAGCCTTATTATGCTCATTATTCCTTTTTCTGGGATCTACTAGAATAGATTTACATTCTTTAGTGTAAGAAACCACATTATTTTTCTCATACTGTACATCTCTATTCACCCTCTGTTTCAGACACTCTGCTAGAGCTTTACGCCCCACCCCTGATGAGCCCTGCATGCTTTGATTAGGCAACTTGCCCGATACATTCCACTCCTATCTTGTAGAAAGATCATTCCAGGTAGGCAGCCAATAAGGATTATGTTAGGAGGCAACCTCTCCATGCCGCAGAAGGCATTTAGTGTGTACTTTGGGCCTTAAGATTTTGCAATCAGTTTACATGCACCTAAAGCTATATAACACATTTAATGGAAAAGAAAAATTGGGAAAGTATAATAGGGCATTTTTACTACTTATTACATGTAGACTTCCATCAGCACAGCACCATTACTCCTTACAGAACAGCTCAGGCTTATTTAAATTCTGCAGAAGATCATTGCTGGGCTACTCTCTTAAAATCACAGCACTGCTGTTCAGACTGAGATCAGAATTATGTTTTGCAATTTAGCTGCTCCATTACAGCCCATGCACTGTATTTCAACACTCTTTTGTTAAACATCAAACTTCTATTTCCTAATAAACAGTAGTAGTTTGGTGCATCACCTTCACCTATAAAAGATGCTGTCTCAACCATGTTTTACAGTACATATCATCATCTTTGTCAGACATAGTGTTTGCATTTAAGCCAAAAAGTTCTAAATTAGTTTAATCAGACCATCTCATTTCCATGATGCCTGAGAATGCCCCGGGTGTTTTGCATATGTTAAGTAAACTTATGTGCTGCTTTCTTTGGTGGGGTGACCTCATTCAGGCAAGGTCTATGTAACATATGGCTTCCTCTTCTTAATGATGGTCTTGAGAGTGTTTCAAGGGATGCTTAATGCATTTTCAAATCTGTACACCAGTCTTTAAAATCTTCATATCATATATTTGTCATTTATGTCAATTCCAAACTTTACTTAAAAGATTTCACGGAAGTTCCTTGTTACTCATCATTGGTTCAATTCCTTTAGATCTTGTGAAAGAGTGGTTGCCTTTATTCTGTACTAATTGCCATCCAGAGGTAGTAAATAACTTTGTGGATCATCTTGAGGGCAATCAGACTCATTTTTTAAATTATTGTTTTAAAATGTGAGCAGACTTTCTGTATATAGTATGCATGTGCATGCAATATCTGTATACACATACTGGAAATCTAATTGAGTGGAAAAAGAAACGTTTGAAGAGACACAATTATATTTTTATTTAGTTTTCATTGGTTGATAGACAAAAATACTACCTAGAAAGAATGGTTACAGATATGCCTCAAGTCTATTGATATCATATCTCCCTTTTCTATGTCCTTGTTTGTCTTTGTAACTGTTCTAAATATAAATGTTGAATTATATTTGTTTAAACTGTTCCTTATGTATAAGTCTGTCTATGACAGACTGAGAAAAATGTTTAAGTTGCCAAACTTTCACAGTATCACCTGTGCAAGCAGTAATGTTGAAAATAAATAGGAATAAAAGGAAAAAATTGTCTACAATTAACCCAGAATGCTGGGCCAGTGCATCCTTCATCTGTAAGCACTTATCAGGTACAGTGGTGTGGTGAGCCCAGGAAGCACAGGGGACAAGGCAGCGCAGCACTGGGGTCCGATGCCACCATTCCATAACATGATGTGGAATATTTATTGTGAAAGTTCCAGAAATAAAGGAGCAGGCAGACACCCTGGGATTTTAGGATATGAAAGCAATACCAAATTAAACTGAGAGTGGTTATTGCTTCCAAAAAGTACTCACTAAATATGACTCTGGTGGTTTTGCACTATGGGAGAAGGAACTGAGGTGATGAGGGTAAACTCAAAATAAAAAACATCATATATATTTTTAAGAAGAAAATCGGTAAACACCACATTATTTATGAGATTTTTCATGAAACAGGAGAAAATTGGTTGTGAAAGGGAAGCATTTTTTTCCCGCAGTATTTCTTAAGTGATTTTGCATACTTTACCTGCTCATTTGATGCATTTGTTATATCTCTCAGTTGGCCTGGGAACACCATGGAGCTGGAGGAGGTGACTGCGGAGAGGGTGATCTGGGTATCTCTGAACAAACTACTTGTCACATACCTGGACCCGGAGCAGTGGCAGGCAATGGATGGATGGGTGGGTGGAGAATAAGCCCACACATAAGCCCAGGGCATACACTCATGCGCTATGCAGGGCATACACACACTCACTATGCAGGGCAAACACTCACGCACTATGCAGGGCATACACTCAAACACAATGCAGGGCAGACACTCACGCACTATGCAGGGCATACACACACTCACTATGCAGAGCAAACACTCATGCACTATGCAGGGCATACGCTCGTGCACTCTCCAGGGCATACACTCACTCACTATGCATGGCATACACTCAAACACTGCAGGGCAGACACTCGCATACTATGCAGGGCATACACTCACTCACTTTGGATGGAACACAAAACACACAGCAGGGCATTCGCTCACGCACTATGCGCGGTAAGCACTCACTCACTACGTGGGGCATACACTCATGCAATATGCGGGGCATACATTCATGCACTATGCAGGGCATACAATCACAATCTGCAGAACATATATTCACAGATTATGTAGGGCATACATTCAAAGATTATGCAGGGCATACACTCACACACTCTGAAGGGCATACACTCACACATTATGCAAAGTATGCACTCACACACTCTGCATGCACTCAGGTACTAAGGTACCTGAAAGCCACCCACACAACACTGGCAAACCCAATGTGCACAAAGAACAGAGGTGGGATTCATGCACTCCATCCTGAAGGGTTGAGTTACCATGTCATCTGGGGACACTGTATTTCCTTCCTAATTTCAAATCAAATACCAAGTATTAAATCAAATAACTTTTATTGTCACATTATTGGAATGACTGAACTCTCAGCAGTTCAGTACATCAGGGTTGGGGCCATTCGAGAATGCACTGATCAATTCAAGTACGAATCAAGAAATGGAACTGGAGTTGGAATTTAAATTTCCCTGAAATTCAAATTCCAACTCCAGTTATGTTCCACATAATTTTTTCCAATCCCCATATTTCCATTTGCTGATTTTGGATTGGAATTGATCAATGCATTCCAGCAGGGCCCCAACCCTGCAGTGCAAAATGTAGGTAAAACAACTGTACAACAGTATGCACTCTACATGTGCACAAAGAAAACTGTACAATACACAATACAATATAAATACAATAAACTACAGAAGAGACTGTAGATGTAACACAGCAGAATTTAGTGCATCAGAGGCATTCACTATTGTGCAATGGGGGGTGTAGGTGGAGGAAGACCTAAGGGGTAGCTGATATTAGCTGAAATTCAGCATCCTATTGACCTAGTACAAGAAATTGTCCCAAAGCCTGCTGGTTCAACTGTTGATGCTGCGGTCCCATCTGCCTGGTGGTAGCAATGTGAACAGTGCATGGCTGGGGTCCAGTGATTCCATTGGCCAAAACCATGCAGATAGTTAGCCTGTACAATACCATGGCTGTGTAACTTTTATTATTGAACTGATGTTCACAGCACACACAGATTTCAGAAAAAAAACTGAGCATGAAAAGTATATGAAGTACCTCAGTTTCTGGAGCACACACACTTATTGTTCAATTCAATTCAATTTTATTTATATAGCACTTTTAATAACAGTCATTGTCACAAAGCACTTTACATATAACCAGCCTGAACCCCCAGCAAGCAAGCCTGAGGCGACAGTGGCAAGGAAAAACTCCCTCTAGCAGGAAGAAACCTTGAGAAGAGCCAAGACTCGGAAGGGGACCCCATCCTCCTCTGGGCAATGGGGGTGCCTGAAAATGTACACACATTAACTTCAAGTTCAGTATTAAATTGGAATTTAATTGTTATACATCTTTGTCTGGGTCCTGATATTTTTAGGCCTTGTGATTACATACAGACCCATTTCTACACCCATGTATACATAACAGACATGCTGTTATATAAAGTGGAGCATGTTTTGAACCCTGTATTTTTAAACATGGGATGGAAGTGTAATCAGGGCCGGGAGCGTGGTTATCTTGGCTCAGAGTAAAGTGAGGTGTTGAGGCCTCAATTTTTGAAGACCGCTTTCTTCACTTTCAGATTCACCTGTTTCTCACCCACAATCCTTGAATGATTGGGTTTCCCTTTCCACCAATAAAAATGCCAAATCCCTGATCCAGCCTGGGCTGGAGCCTGTGTGTGACCTACCTCTCACTGTGTGACCCCCCCCCCCCCTTTTCCTTTTGCCGTCCTTGGTCAGGTGGTTATGTTTGTCCCCACACAGCGAGTTTTACAGAATTAACTTTAGACGTATAAATTCCTTTTACTGCAAAGAGTCACTCATTTGCAGACATGGTGCAATTAGTTTGTAGTTTTGAGTCACTGGGAGCTCATTCTTATTTTCAAGAGAGAATTGCAATTTCAGTGCGTTCAAATGTTTGAGGTTGCTAAATGTTTTCCAACCCAAGGGATATGAGGTACCCAGGTAAAAATAGGATTTACAGGTGATCTGCTGTGTTGAATAAAAGCATTTTTCATGTATATAGCCTGTGACAAAGTTTATGTATTCCATATCTTGTAGAGATTGTTAGGAAGGGGCAGTTTTAAATTTATTTCTAGGCCAAATGACAGAAACAATCCTCAGAGGTGTCTGTGAATTTATGGTCTCATATAAAATGCAGTTCAATGGCAGGTATGTTTTGATGGTATGTTTAAAATCCATTCAGTTCTGCAAACAATCTATTTTACCACAACATTTTCAGATGCTGAAACTTCTACTTATAAAAACAGCAATTATAAAATAGAATTTTAGCACTTAAAAAGTCTAAGGGTAAAGCATTGTCACATAATATGTGATATGTATGATTTAAAAGTGTACATTTATCTATCAAATAAATATTAAAGAATCTTTGATAAGCGTTATATTTGTGTGTAAGATGAATGCATTAATTGTAAAATGAATAAATTGTTTAGTTTTTGAATAAGGTGAAAAATATATAAAATATTGAAATATTGTGTAGGGCTGATTATCTTTCAAATGCAAATTCAGTGAATCAACACAACATAAAACGTATAATTTTAAAATAATACAATTGTAATTATATAATTCTTATACTCGAATATGAAAATAAAGTTCATGGTTTCAAGTTGTGAATGTATTGCCTGTATGTTTTCTTTTGCACATGTGCAGTGATTCATTTTTACATCTGAAAGTAGATATGGAAATGCTTGCACATAGAAACAGGTGAGCAGCATGTGAGAGCTGTGTGTAAAGACTGCAGTGGCCAGACAAGTGTGGGATTACTCACAATAAAAATGACTGCCACCCAATTAAAACACAGCGCTCAGATTCAGGAGGTGAATGTCCCAAAACGCTCTAGAGATACTGCTATCAGCTTAGGTTAACACACAAAGTCTGCTACAGACAATCTCACTTAAGACAAAGCACTACTTTGTCTAAAATTAATTAATGTAACATATCGTATGTGTAGCGTAATTAGCATGAGGACACTAGTGATTAGCACTCTTCAGAACCTCCCTCTCTCTGCGCGTATGCAAATCTAGGCATGACATGGGCACTGAGATTGCCAATCAATCACGGAGCATTTTCATGCCAGTACGCGCACCTCAACCCCGTGCTGTGACAGCAGAGACAAATGGCGATGTATTTAGGGAAACAGAATATCAATAAATACCGGGGGAAATGCATATACATCCTTGAGGGACATGAGCCTCGGGCTTTCAAGCAGAGCAGAAAAATGGGCCAGCTGCAGAAGCCTAGATTAATCACGGCACATCTTCCTGAGCATCTCCTTCCCCTGACGAAAATGGACACTGTCTAATAAAACATGAATATAAAATGTAGTCCTTGTGAAGTCAATGTTCAGGAAGACTAAGGCAGTGAGAAAGTAATCCCTGATAGGGTTCAGAGGTGACATATAGCACGGGACTCGTCTTAGAGCACAGAGTGCTTGTTCACAATGCCCCATAGATGCTTCAGGGGCATCATCATGAATATGCACTCTCCAAATCACACATAATAGCAGGTTCATGATAAGTAATATGGACTGATTTTATTATTACTTTGTTTGTGTCATTGCCAACAATGATCAAATAAGCAGTATTTTAATGACTACGCTCTGTGTTAATGTAATTGTCAGACATAACCCTATGGTATTATTTGATCTTGCCTTGTATATTCTTTATTTTTCTTAAAATTTTTCTGTCCTTTCAAGCCTTAATAAGTGTGGTCTTAATCTATGGTTCTGCTACAAACTGAGTGTACGTTTCTCTGTCCCAAACATCTCCTGTGTCACGCCCCAATCGTCCGCTCCTCCCGTGTGCCACTCCCCCTCGTTAACCCGGTGTGGATTCCCCATGTTTACCAGCTGTCCTCGATTCTTGTCATTAGTTCATTGTATTTAGTCGGCGTTTCTGTTCGTTTCTCCAGTCTGGTCATTGACGTTGCTTGTGCTGCTGGTCTCCTTGTGCGTTACCCGAATAAACCCCTTCTGTTTCGGCTTCCTGGCTGCCTCGTCTCGTGCTTCACTGCACCCCGCTCGCTCGTCCACGGCAAAGCGTGACACCTGTCCTCCTTATGTCTAGCAGTGATGTATTTTGTAGTTTCTTCATCAAGGCCAGGCATTGCTGGCTTATCTGCTGACAGGGTCATTGCAGTTTTACCACCTAAACAAAAGAATATGTATCATGTCAAACCCTGAAGCCTAGCTCAGGGTTAAAACTCCTCGTGATTATACAGTCTTTCAAAGAAAGCATTTCAAGCCTTTGAAATGTTAACACTTCAGCTGTTCTATAAGACTGCCTGAGGATTAAATGACACTGACCAGCAGCTTTATGCTTATTTACTCTATAAGCACATGAAATCACAAAAGCTATAGAACATATGTCATTCAGCTTCTGGAGAAGTATCTCTGTGCTTCAGTGGGAAACTTCATTGAAAATTATTTGGTGCACAGAGAGACTTCCTATGAGTTATATGCTGTGTTTTATAATAGGTGTGAGCAAAAAATGGATGTTTATCTATCAGCTGTTATATTACATTTTGATTTTAAAGCATTGAATCAGTTACTGTATGACAAGCCTGTCCTGGATGACACTAATGCCTATACACAGGATCTCTTTTTTCCTTTTGTGCTTTAACAAATGCACTAATACATTTACAGACATTAAAATAGTTAGGCAATAATAGTAAAACAATAAAATTGTCATGGTCAGCTGGGCAGATAATGAAATCCCACACCTCAAAGTCAAAGACTTGCTGTAATGAGAGCATAACATTGCTGTTTTATGTAAGCTTGTACTTAATTCCAAATGAGACTAAGAGTGGTTATTTGTATTAGATTAAATTTCCATCCAACTACAGATAATCTTGTTTGTACAGATCAGAGAGTCAGACACAAGTTAAATGGTGCCATATTATCCTCTTGGATAGGGTGTAAAAGCCAAAATAACAATGAGTTATAAAGTGAGGATTTGATTCTCTGGCATTACTTTTTATAGATAGTTAGCGTATGTTTATAACACAACGATATGCATGTTCCAAAACAACAGACGACTCCATTAGCTTTGTCACATCCAGGCCTTAAACTAGTTCACACGCTATCTGACACCTCCAATTTTGTTCTAGTTGCTTCTCTGGCATTTTGGTCTTTAGGCTGGAATTATGGCTGGATTGAGTTACAGATTACAGTTGCTTCAGGTTTGGCATCTGGATTATTTTATGGTTCATTGTCAAGCTTAGCATCCTGGATTCTGTTTGCTATTGACTCTGCTTATGTCCAAGACAACAGCCTTGGTTGCACCGAAGAAACTTGACACCTGAGTATAACCCAGCTGTTGCATTTATGTGTCTCCCAGTCATTGTCTTCAGTCCTGTCACCACTGAGCACCACTGGAGACCAGCCTGACAAAGGAACAGGTTGGCAGGCATAAGATCTGGCATCATCACATGTGTTCACTGTGTGGGATGTATCCAATTGCCCTTGATTTTTTTTTAATAGTAAATAAAGTTCCTGAAGTCTTTTTGCAATTCTCTCCTGTGGCTGTGACAATTAATTTCTGGTGGTTCAGATTGTACATCCTGGAGTTATTTAACACGTGTGTTTCAGCTGTTGACCAGGGCCCTGTATCAGAAAGTCAGATTTCTTGTTTAGATGGATAACCTGTCAGATTTAAGATATTCCGTTCACTTACATTTAACCCAGACTACTTTAAATCCAGCATTATGATACAGGTCTCAGGGAAGATGCTACTCTACATGCTATTTATGTATCTTTTGCCTGGTATAGATATGGCCAATGTTACATGCACCAGTTATTACACATTTAATTTACACACCTAAGTTTAACTAAGAGTGATACGTTCCCTTAAAAGTATGTGTCAGGAGAAGCCACTTGGGTGTGAAATTATTTATTTAGAAGATTTATCGTTGTCATAACGGGGAAGCTGAACAAATTTGTATTTAAATGATGCAGTCTGAGGTGTTTTTGTGTGTGTGTGGATTTTGCATATTAAAGAATAATAAAAAAATAAGAATAATAAAGAAACAGGAAACAATCTTAATAGCAATGCTTTGCATATCACAAATATTTAGGGCAATATAGAAATTCCATTGCAAAGCAGACTGAATTAAACACTGATTGCCAATAGTCGATCCAGGGAATACTATTTACTGGTTTCTGTAGAACATGTGTCTGGTACAAACGCATTGTGTATTGAGGGACATGCATACTTGCATCAACATGGTTTCATACTTGAGAGATTGGTTTAATCTTCTCACTCTACCTCAGAAACTACTAAATACAGAAAAAAAATCAGTGTATGGACTGAATCAAAGATTGCATATTAGTATAGTTTCAATCTTTATTCTGCATTGTGGATTGTACTTGTTATGGTTGGGCATGGAGAAGAAAAAGAAAGATAATCCACAGAGCAGCTCATAACAAACATCCATCCATTTTCCAACCTGCTTATCTTACTGGGTTGTGGGGGGTCTGGAGCCTATCCTGGAGGCAATGGGCATGAGGCAGGGAATAACCGTGGTTTTGGGGGGGGGGACAGCACACTTACAATTGCATACCTAAGGGTAATTTAGGAATGCCAATTAGCCTCATCATATTTGTGGTCTGTGGGGGGAAGCCAGAGTGCCTGGAGGAAACCCCACGGCGACATGGGGAGAACATGCAAGCCCCACACACGTAACCCAGGCTGAGACTTGAACCCAGGTCCCAGAGGGGTGAGGTAACAGTGCTAACCAGTGCACCACCACGTTACCCCCCTCTCTTAACAAACAGAAGACTTTAATAAACTCAAAAAGAACACAAAGGGGGGACCAAACAAGGTGCTTCTCGAAACTGTAGTTTGAACTATGAAGGTAATGACATTATAGACTTACAGAGTACGATCCATCATTAAATGACACAGATGTTTCCTAAAACCATAGTTCGAATGTACATGTGCAAACACTGGCATTAAGTTGTGTAGTTTGAAACAATATGACGTAAAGATGACAGTATGTTATACATATCATAATTTTTACAAATAAAATAAAGTAAATAAATTTTAAAGCCAACTTACGACCAAATCGATGATTGTATGACCATTAAGTTGGAACAGATCACGGTCATAAGTTGATTTTTGTTTTATAATGTTTCTGTCCGGTGTTTTTTGCTTCAATACTCTGGAGATGACACTTTCATTAAAATGCATAGGAGTACTTTGGTTCTTGGACAGACTATCAAAAATCATTTTTTTTTATTGTGTTAATTGTGAAGTACTTTTGGTTTACACCAAACAAGGAAACTTTTTTGAAACCTTACTGTGATCTGACATTATATTGGAAAAAATGTATAGATATATTTTAATAATACTTTTAACATCATGTTTCACATTTTCGAATTTGCTTTAGTGGATCCTACAGCACAAATACACTCACCTAAAGGATTATTAGGAACACCATACTAATACGATGTTTGACTCCCTTTCACCTTCAGAACTGCCTTAATTCTATGTGTCATTGATTCAACAAGGCGATGAAAGCATTCTTTAGAAATGTTGGCCCATATTGATAGGATAGCATCTTGCAGTTGATGGAGATTTGTGGGATGCAC
>JABFEA020000043.1:33873788-33888869 GCA_019775915.2 Cyphomyrus plagiostoma
CGGGGGCACGCAGCTAGTGGGGTGTTTTCTTTGCTACCTGGGCAATTCCTTTTGTCCCCGTGGGGGGGTTTTTGGGTTGTATCCCCCCCCCCCCCCCCCCGCAATCTAAACTCGAGTTTTGTTATTGAATTTCTGTGCTCGTCACGCATTGTGCATAATGAACAACATGTTCAAACATAAGGGTGTCCATATGTGCACTTGGCACCGGGACACCCTAGGTTTCAGATTGACTTTGTAGACTTGCGGCCACATGTATTGGACAGTCGGGTGAGGAGAGGGGCGGAACTGTCAACCGATCACCACCTAGGGGTGGGTTGGCTCCGCTGGTGGGGGAGTAAGTTGGTCAGAACTGGCAGACCCAAGCTAATAGTGCGGGTCTGCTGGGAACGTCTGGCGGAACTTCGCCCATGTCCTGGGGTAGGCGGAGGACATTGAGTCTGAATGGGCTGTGTTTTGCGCCTCCATTATGGAGGTGGTTGACCGGAGTTGTGGCCGTAAGGTAGCCGGTGCCTCGTGGCGGCAATCCCTGAACCCACTAGTGGGTGTACCAGTGGGCCAAGTGGAACGCGGCTTCGGCAGTCACTGAGGCATAAACTCGGGAGTTGGAGGAGTTTGGCGAGGCCATGGAGAACAACTTCTGGATGGCTTTGAGGATGTTCTGGTCCACCATCCAGCGGTGGGAAAGTGGTGCAGCATCAATACTGTTTATGGTGACCTTCCAATGAGGAAGTCTGGGGACTTGGGGTAGACTCCCCTATCTCTGGGGCAGTTGCTGAGGTGGTTATAAAACTCCTTGGTGGCCAGGCCCTGGGGGTGGATGAGATTCGCCAGGAGTTCCTCAAAGCTCTAGATGTTGCAGGGCTGTCCTGGTTGACACATATCTGCAGCACTGGGTGGACATCAGGGACAGTGCCTCTGGATTGTAAAACTGGGGTGGTAGTCCCCCTCTTCAACACTCCTCAGCCTCCCTGGTAAGGTCTATTCGGGGGTCATGAAGAGGCGGGTCCGCCGGATTGTCGAACCTTGGAGTCCGAATGGGCCGTGTTTTGCGCCTCCATTATGGAGGTGGCTGACCGGAGTTGTGGCCGTAAGGTAGCCGGTGCCTCGTGGCGGCAATCCCTGAACCCACTAGTGGGTGTACCAGTGGGCCAAGTGGAACGCGGCTTCGGCAGTCACTGAGGCATAAACTCGGGAGTTGGAGGAGTTTGGCGAGGCCATGGAGAACAACTTCTGGATGGCTTTGAGGATGTTCTGGTCCACCATCCAGTGGCTCAGGGTGGGAAAGTGGTGCAGCATCAATACTGTTTATGGTGACCTTCCAATGGATTTAGGAGGAGCAGTGTGGTTTTTGCTCAGGCCGTGGAACAGTGGACCAGCTCTATACTCTCAGCAGGGTCCTGGAGGGTGCGTGGGGGTTTGCCCAACCAGTCTACATTTTCTTTGTGGAATTGGAGAAGGCATTCCACCATATCCCTTGGGGAGTCATGTGGGGAGTGCTCCGGGAGTATGGGGTGCTGGGTTTCCTTATAAGGGCTGTTCGTTCCCTGCACGATTGGTGTCAGAGCTTGGTCCATATTGTCGGCAGTAAGTCAGGCTTGTTTCCGGTGAGGGTTGGACTCTGCCACGGCTGCCCTTTGTCACGCATTCTGTTCATAACTTATGAACAGAATTTCTAGGCACACCGGGGTGTCTGGTTTAGTGACCTCAGGATTAGGTCTCTGCTTTTTGCAGATGATATGGTTCTGTTGGCTTGAACAGCTTGGAACAGTTCGCAGCAGAGTGTGAAGCAGCTGGGATGAAAATCAGCACCTCCAAATCTGAGACCATGGTCCTCAGCCAGAAAAGGGTGGAGTGCTCTCTCCGGGTCGGGGAGGGGGTCCTTCCGCAAGTGGAGGAATTCAAGTATCTCAGGAGTGAGGGAAAGATGGAACGGGAGATCGACAGCAGTGATGTGGGCACTGCATTGGTCTGTCATGGTGAAGAATGAGCTGAGCCAGAAGGCAAAGCTCTCGATTTACCAGTCGATCTACGTTCCTACCTTCACCTATGGTCATAAGCTGTTGGTAGTGACCGAAAGAACGAGGTTGTGAATACAAGTGGCTGAAATGGGTTTCCTATGCAGGGTAGCTGGGCTCTCCCTTTGAGAGGGTGAGGAGCTTAGTCATTCAGGAGGGACTCAGAGTAGAGCCGCTGCTCCTCTGCATCGAGAGGAGCCAGATGAAGTGGCTTGGGCATCTGGTCAGGATGCCTCCTGGATGCCTCTCTGGTGAGGTATTTCAGGTATGTTCCACTGGGAGGAGGCCCTGGGGAAGACCCAGGACATGCTAGAGAGACTATGTCTCTCGCCTGGCCTGGGAATGCCTCGGAATTTCCCCGGAGGAGCTGGACGAAGTGGCCGGGGAGAGGGAGGTCTGGGTTTCCCTGCTTAGACTGCTGCTCCTGTGACCCGACCCAGAAAAGCGGTAGGAGACGGATGGAGTAATGTCATGAATAAACATGAAAGGCCCCAATCAGTTCACCCCTAACAGCCCCTCATAGTGCCCTTATGCCTAACTTGCATGATTGTACAGCAAATGATTAGCCTAATTCACTTTTACTCATCAATACTTAAATAAGGGTCATTTCACATATTAAGCAAACCGCGCATTGTTGCTTCATTATCAACGTATAAATGTCAATGCATTCATTCAGTCATTTATTCTTTGAAAGTGTCTGTCAAAAGATCAAATCTCAGATTAACCATATATAGGTATTATCTTCTTCAGAGGTTTATGTGATTTTATTATAATTGTTATTTTGGTGAGAGATCGAATTAAAATCAAGTTTCAATAGTCACACTAAAAGGAAAGGTACTTGTACATTTCAGATTTAATATTTTATGGATAATTCGTCAATCCTTGTGATGAAACTTTATTGTTTTGTCTCTTGGTTATGTAAAAGGGTGAGCAGAATTTAGTAGAAGTACATGACAACATTCCAACCATGAACACCAAATAATTAAATTAATTACATGTTGCAAACACACTGACAATTTTCTGTCAAAAGTAAATGTAAAGCTTTGGACTGGTTACTGTTTTACCCATTTCACTGAATTTGTACCCTCATATCATCAGCTTTCTCAATATTCGCCTTCCAGCATACTTGAGGAACAGACTTAATTTGATGTCTAAAAATCAAAGCTGACCCTGAGAGCACTGAACAATACATCACTTCAACAGAAAGAGGGATTCCTAGCATGTTTATCCTGCGGAAGAAACCCTACAAGAATATAATCCTGAATAAAGGGTAAAGTGATAAATGGCAAGAATTTAGCTTGCAATGTAATGTTGCATAAAAGCTGAAACATTAAAATGAAATTCTATCAATTGATTCTAGACTCTGAGCATGACTTCCATTTAGTTTTTATGCTGTGAATAACTGGCCATTATCTTCCTGAAGACATGGAAACCACTTTATAGCACTGGAATAGGCTCAATGTGACCCAGGGTAGGTTAAACTATTAGGTCACGTCTACTTTGCCATCTTCTAAGGGGGTAGCAACATACCAAACCACTAGGGTCTTTGCCCCTTAGCCTCCTGCCCAGTGTGAGGAGCATGCAAAGGCAAGACAAAGCCAAATTGGGTGGTCATGTTTGCTTAGTGCACTATTGCAGCACACCTGTAATGGATAACCATGATATAATGGTTGGATGGATGTCTAGCACTGGCTGGTAGGCCCTCAGTAGGGAAAATTGTGGTCTCGTCTGTCCAGGGTTGTGGGGTCCATTCCTGTTTGTTTGTGTGCAGTTCCCAAGTCTTCCTCATGCATCAGACTTCTGGGAACAGACACTGTCACTGGATAAGCAAGGAAAATGGATGGATAGAAGCATTAATAATATCACAAAAATATAGTGGGGAGTACAATTGAAACTATAATCTCCATGCTCCTCATTTCAAATTGTTAATATGTTTTAATATGCTTTGATTAAATGTAAATGCACAGGAAAATTGATGATGTCAAGTACTCTTTACATACCATTATTTGATACTGTAATTTATTTCCTCAAACCAATGGCTATTGGTAATTACACAAGCATAGAAAGGACAGCTGTCATTTAATTTTTTTTCCTAATTCTTTGCCCCAGATTGTGTCATGAAGAATCAAGGATTCCCCTAAGTGCTTGCAGGGAACAAGACAGATGTACTGTACAGTGTCAGGTGAAAACAGGTTCCTCTCCTGCGTTTACAAATTAGAGACACATTTTTGTACAGATGTGCATTGCACACTTTCCGCTGGTGCCGGATGTTCTTCATGTCTCCATCTGTTATTTTTAATAATATGAATATTAGAGGTTGTCGTTTCCTGTTCATTAAGTATCACACCCAAGGAAAAGCACCAAGTGAGTCACACATCTGGAGATGCTGAGCAAACTACTGTACACAGGATGCTAGGGAAATCAGCAAGGAGAGGGTGCTGTGTAGCAAAGTTCCATTTAAGGTTAAGGTTCACAGTAAAAGAAGCTTTTGGGATAACCTGTAAAAATTTGTGATCAAGGCTGCACCGAGCAGCAGAGTGTCAGACCAATATGAAACCAATTACAAATGTTTATTATGCAAAATACATGCAATTCGAGGGAGAAACATAGCATTTCGTTCTTGGGTGCTCTTTTCCTTTTCTGAGACTATCACAATATGTGCAGAGTGCTTATGTGATGCACTACTGACATCAAAGTTGCACCCTGAACTGCTTTGCTGGTTTCTTCATGGTGTAATTGTGGTCATTACTTAGATAGGAACTCCTGGTGTAAATCAGCAGCTCACTGGTGAATAGGCAAACACTGAAAACACTGCCACCCTGAATAGACGAGGGCTCCTAATCTCTGTTTGAACAGGGAGGCACATTTTAACTATGACCAAACAGCAATGAAATATTCCCTAATAAAAGATGTTAAAGTCCTAAGCATATGGCATAATACAAGTGTTCTCCACAGAAAGAACGTTATAAAACCACGCGATTTGTCAGTGAGTATAATAAGTTTGAACACCTCCAGGAATGACTTGAAATTTTACTGATGCTGTTGCCAAATCTGTCACGGTCTATTTCATCACAGACAGAAAGTGACCTCGGTTGAAACTGTGTGGCCTGTCCTTTTGTCTTGCTCAAAATCCATTTGTTGGCTGCTCTGAAGCAGACTGTAAAGTAAGATAACAGCACTCAGTCTGCCGTGAATTATAAAACCCATGCGTCAGGCGGCAATGGATAGGAATTTATGGTGTGTTTTCTGGCAGAGCCGAGCTTACTCTCTGCCTGCGTAAATGCCAGGTGTAGGAAAGCCTGCTGCCAGACTGAATCAAAACTATGTTTTGAAATGGGGGAGTCAAGATAGAGAGCATTGCACATGTATTTTTAGTGGTTATTGTGATTTCTCTATCTCTCTATCTTTCATTCTGTTTTTCATTGTCTTTGGTGTAACATCATCTCCATGTACAGTGGCACCTCAGAACTTGATTTTAATCTGTCCAGAAATCCGAATCGAATCCTTAAAAGTTGTGATCGAATTTTCCCCATAAGAAATAATGGAAAACCAATTAATTGGTTCCCAGCCCCAAAAAATTACACCTAAATATGTTTTTTTTTTTCGCATTTAAACACAAAATGAACCGGATAAAACAAGAGCATATACTGCACTAAACATATCTAAGCACATTTATCAAAACAGTAATTTGCAAAGTAAGAAAATAATTGTATCCAAACAATGTGTCCTGCCCTTATAGTCTGCTCCTTCTGTGTGCCACGCCCCCTTCATCCACGTTTCAGTTTGGACCAATCCCAAACTATACCCTCGACACTCTGCCTTCATTTCGAGTCACACTCACAGTGAGTCACCCTCACAACACGCCTTATGCTCTTAAACTGAAGGAATTTGTCACAAGAAAGATTTGAGACAGACGTGCCCTCGCAGTGCCTTTTTACAGTCTTCTTTACCGGAAAGAGGAAATGCATTACGTAGTGATTTGACCAAATGGATCCATCAAGAAGCTGTATTTTGTTTTCTTTAATGACATATTAGTTATTTAAAAAAAGCACAAAGTCTATCTAATGCAAGAAGACGACGGCTACGTCATCTTATTGCACTGAGCAATTTTAAGTATGTACACGTGTCATACTGACGATTGTACAATTTCTACCATAGCTAACATGCATAAAACATTACGCATTACTTCTGTACCAAATACCAGATCAGATGCATAAGCAAAGATGAAACATAAATTGTTATTGCTGGCGTGATGTAGGTCGAGTTTGCGTACAAACCTTTCTTCGCCTGGTTTCTAGTTTGAAAAGTACACAAAATCTCTTGTAATCGGATCACGATAAAATCTATCTGTATTGACCAGCTAAAAATAACTGCTTTCCTATTTTTTTTTTTCTGCGGTGATGAATTATAACATGTAATATAGACTTTCTGTGTATTTCACAGTGCTGTTAGAATCCAATTATTAAATTATCACGCTGTTCTGTTTCCTGTGCGCTAGGAATTCTGGAATATGGAAGGGGTAGTGGAATCACACAAGCCACCATCGTTGCTGACTCGCTAAAGGAGGGCATAATCGACCACTCCCCCTTACCCCTTGCTGCTTTGAGACACACTTCAACATGGCGATAGTCCCTGGAACGTACAAATAAAGGCTTAGTGGTGAGGCGGAGTGGGATTGGGCCTTTGTTTCCCCAGTCCAGTCATTGTATTGTCCGTCTGGGTTTTGCCTGCCTTACCTGTAATCAAACCTCGTATTCCCCGGTACCCTGACGTCTGCGCCTTTGTCTCCATTCCGTTTCCACTCGGCACAACAATATGATTATAATTAAACGTAGTAATGGTTTATCATTGATATTAAAATAATAAATACATTTTACATTTATTTTTAAATGTATTTTATTATATAATTACTGTTACTGTCTATCATTGTCTAAATGTATTTTTACTGTCTAAATATATGTATCCAGTTAGTGTAAACATGCACTGTACTATCACAGCTAATGCGAGGCTGAGACTGAAGCTTTACCCTGTTTCCACTGAGAGACGTGCCGCGTGACTCATTTCCCCGCGCTTACATATCCTCCACATATCCCTTCCCCGTTTGGCCAGCAGGCATTGCGGGTCATCCTGTCCCTTGTGTTGTCAATCTTTGTGTTTTTCTCCGGTTCCCTGTTGGCCACATGGCTTAATGTATTGATGCATTGAGCATGCAGCTGCCTGTGATTATCTGTCATGTTTGAATCCTGCCTCCTCTGTTTGTGTAGTTTTGCAGATTTTGTTCCCTTGTGTTTCAGTTGTATCAGTTTTCTAGTCCCTGTGTTTTTCATTTGTGTTCGGTTTTGGTTTTTGCTCTTGATTGTGTTTTTACCTGTCAGTTTCCCCTGTTGTTAGATTATGTTTCTAGTTTGAGTTTCTTGTTTTAGTTTATTAGCTTCACCTGTTGCCCTGCACCCACCCCAATTGGTTAATTGTCTGTTTCACTCCTGCTTGTTCTACTTGTTCTACATTCTACTGTAGGCTCAAAAATTTTAACCTTTATAAATGGCAGTCTTACCTCAGGGGTGGTATCTAAAAATTCAAATTTGTCCATTTGTCCATTTGTTTTTAATTTGTTTTTTGTAATTTTTTTACTTTCATTTTAATTTTATTAATAAAATTATTTTTATAATAAAATTTATATTTTATTTATTTATATGTTAAATGTACTTTAGATGTGATTTTAAGTTTATTTTTGGCATTTATTCTTATTCTGATACACTTGTAGCACTTTGGTCAACTTCATTGTGTGAAAGTGCGTTATAAATAAAGTTGCCATTGTCATTATCCTGTTCAGTTTTTGTATTTAAGTGTCTGTCTGAGTTTTAGTCCCTAGTGGTTCATTGTTTGTGATACTTGATGTTAGATGTTTGTTGTATATTGCATACTGCCTACCTGCCTGTTTACCTGACCCTTTTGTAAAGTTAGTCTTTGTTTTTCCTGTTTTGGTTTTTGACCACTCATGGTCCTTTGATCTTGTTAGTGTTTTCTTGTGTTTTTAGCTCAGTTAGTAAACCCCGTTTGTCCCTTTGAGCCACAAGTGGGTCGTCCACCATTTCTGCCTGAACGATGCCTCGTCCTCACTCAAAACCTGCCCAGATCCGTGACACAAATAAAATGTTCAATTCTAATACTTAGTTGAAAACCCTTTGCAGGCAATGACTGCCTGAAGTCTTGAACTCATAGACATGACCAGACACTGGATTTCCTCCTTTTTATTGCTCTGCCAGGCCTTTACTGTAGCAGCTTTAAGTTGCTGTTTGTTTGAGGGTCTTTATGTCTGTAGCTTAGTCTTTTGCAAGTGAAATGCATGCTCAATGGGGTTGAGATCAGGTGACTGAATTGGCCATTTGAGAATATTCCACTTCTTTGCTTGATTAAAGTCCTGGGTTGCTTTTTCTGTGTGTTTTGGGTCATTGTCCATCTGTATTATGAAACACCACCCAATCAGTTTGGCTGGATTTGAGCAGACATGCTGTCTCTAAACATCTCAGCATTCATTCAGCTGCTTCCATCCTGTGTTTCGTCATCAAGAAACACTAAAGACCCAGTGCTACTGGCAGCCATGCACGTCCAAGCCTTAACACTGCATCTACCATGTTTTACAGTGTTCTTTGGATCATAAGCTGTTTCAGCCCTTCTCCATACTTTTTTCGTCCAATCTAGCCTTTCTATTCTTAATCCTTTTGAGTGGCTTGCATCTTGCAGTGAATCCTCTGAACTTGCTTTCATGTAGTCTTCTGTTTATGGTAGACTTGGATATTGATATGCCTGTATACCTCCTGGAGAGTGTTGTTCACTTGGTTGGCTGTTACAAAGGGGTTTCTCTTCACCATGGAAATGATTCTGTGATCATCCACCGCTGTTGTCGTCTGTGGACATCCAGGCCTTTTTGCATTGCTGAGTTCACCAATGCACATGCTCTCTCACTCTCTCTTTCTCTCTCTTTTCACAGCCTCAGGACGGCCTGTTTCACCTGCATACTGAGTTCCTTTGGCCACAGGTTGTATGTTCACACTTCAATCCTCAAGATGCAAACAAGACACCTCAAATCAGGCCTTTTATCTGCTTAATTGATAATGAAAGAATGAAGGAACTGCGCACACCTGTCCATGTCGCACATCTTAATGAGCTGAAACTCCTAAACCCTTCATCCAATTTGAATGTGGATGCCCTAAAAAGGAATCTGAGAGTCTGCACTTTATGTCCATGCCCATTGTATAACTTCAATTGGAATATATTTCAGTACAGGTAAAATAGTAAAACGTGTACAAATATTTATGGTCCTGACTGTAATATTTGATAACAACACTTAAAAACTGTTTGAAAGCAGAATCTGTGGGTCTTTTGTTCTTTAATCATTCTTATTCATGACAAACTGTTTCCATTTTGTTGTATTACTGTTTCATTTCATGGCATCAATTGCAACCTGATGTTATCCTTGTGATTTTAGTAGAATAATGCATATATTCATTCGGTCTGATGAATAACAAAATGAAATGTAAGTGGTTGGACTCAGATTATGACCTGACCAATGCAGTATCCTCAGTTTCTCATCACACCCTGAACGTTCTGTATTATATGTTTTAACAGGGGTGGGCAATTTTATTAGCAAAGGGCCGGTGTGTATGCAGGTTTTCACTGCAGTTACTAATTAGGAGATGGATTGGCTGAAGAGTCCTCACATCTGGCTTTGAACAGCTGAACTACAGGTTATCCCAAAAACCTGCATACACACTGGCCCTTTGTGGATAAGACCACCCCTGTGTTAGAATGTGAATTATTAGGGCTGTAGGTTGATTCCTATTCTAACCCCGATGAGTTAAAAGCCTCCATTTGCCCATGTCATCTTTGGGTGATTCTGCTGTGCCATTCTTGTTGTTAGTGTGCTTTGTGCATCTTAAACATTTCTGATAATTGTATGGAAGATTTTCTTTCATCTGCTCCAGTTGTTAAGATGTCATATATAGATGTAATTTCTTATTCTAAGAGGATGCAGGTGCATAGTTCACAATAAATCTTATACTAACAATTTTACTTATGTAGAGTTGCAGGACCAATATTTACAAATTATTAAGAAATTTTTTATATAAAACCATCCTATATCAGCAAGCTTAGATCGGTGTCAAATAAAGGAGCTACAACATAAAAGGGTTTTACTTCACAATGTCTACTAGCAAATATGTTTTTTCCTCAGTTCATGAAAGTGCTTTTAAAACACAAAGTGAATGTTTAGGAACTAAAAAAAACCTTTTTGGGGGATGGCATGCTGGTACAATAGTTATTACTGTTGCCAGGGTTTAATGCGTGTGGAGCTTGCATGTTTCCCCCTGAATTGGACAAGTGGTTATAGAAGCTGGACCGATGGAAGGAAACCTATATGGCAAATGCCTTTATAAACAGAAGCCCTGCAACACTGAAAAGTATATTTAATAACTGAAAAGATCCTAATTTTATGATATTAGTCTACAATAAAATAAGACAAATATTGTGAATTATGATATTTTTATCCTCTGAGCCATCTTGCTAACCAAGCAACAATTCCTCCTTTCCCCTCCATCAGATTCCCTGTGGGATGCTAACTTGTATGGTTTTATTTTGTGATGTCTGGGATTCTTTACAGTGTCACGACCAAAGATCTCAGGTTCTTTATAACCAGAAAGGAATATTATATGTCTTTGCTCATGCTATTCTGCCATAGTGATATAAAAACCATGTGCATTTTCATGTTTATATTGACAGCCCTAATTAAAACTAATTTCAATGTTTTTACATTGGTAATATAATAGTAGTTTTAGTTATTAAGGACTTAACCAAAGGAACTGCTTTAAATTTAGTAAACAGTTGTGATGAATGGGGTTGGAGTCCATGTGCAGGATCCATGATGGTTTTATTAGACACAGCCAGAACACAGTCCAAAATCCAAATCCAAAAGACAGGCAGGGGTTGAAAATAACAGTACTGAGAGCAAATCAAATCCAAAGGTTGAGGTCAAAGCAGAAGGGTTGAAACACACAGATCATTCAGATGTAAACACAGGGAAAATGCTTAGTATGGGGTAGACTGCAATGCCTCACAACAGAGTATTGTGTACAACCAGTATTTGAAGGTGAACAACATTATTTGCAAGTATGATTATTAGTCTATTAGACAAATGGGTTATGTAAAATGTGAACTGGACTGAGGAACTGGATGGTTGTGGATTAGTGAGCCTGACAACAGAAAATATCTACTTGTATTACTGGATATATTTGCATGTCATGTAAACGTTTCCATTCCTCTGTAGCTTTAATCTGTATTTGGGTTGCTGCTTTTAAAATGGCTGCTTGGTGCGAGCACTGGAGAATTATCCATGCATTGATCAGCTGACAAGATGACACAGCTGGTCCAGGTTGCTGGGAGATTGAGGTGCCAATGTAGCGGAGGGGGGAAGCTGTAAGCATCTGCCACACGTTTATGAATAAAAACTTTTCAGCTTGGCTGGACTATTTGCATAGGGACAGTCTAAAAATTTCATCCTAAATCTTTCTTGGAAACTTAATTAATGAAAAACAAAGAGGGATGAAGGACAATAACACGCTATACCTCACAGTGCTGTATGACTATAGCAAAAAGGCAAAATGAGGATACTTTATAATCAGGAGTCAAAGTTTTTTTTTTTTTAAAAAAAGTGATTGTACTTATGTATCAATAGGTAACAAAAAAGAACACTTTTGTGGAGTTCTGGCCGATGAGAGACATCTGCTGTTATGGGTGAAGCACTCAGCATTGTGCATTGCCAAGGACCCATGCTGAAAGGCCTTGCCATTCACATGCAAGTTAATTCTGAAGAAATAGGTCAATTGGTGCTTGTTTGCTGTGTGTGAGGGACGTAGGGGCTCTGTGTTTTGGGAAAGCACAGAGTGGCAATGGCATGGGAACTAAAAAAAACAGCTCTCTCTGGAGAGGGGGTCATAGCGCCATGATTGGGAATGCTAATTTCTCCATGGAAACATCTGAGGCAGAGTTTACTCTTTATTTGCTGTTGCATAGGAGCGAGTTTCTGCTGCACAGCTCCTGTGGATTATGTACCTACTGTCTGGGGATATCTGGAAGAGCAAAATCTTTTCTCCTGTGCTGGAAAAGCTAGTGTGTAGTTTTATGCCCTGTATGACATTCTGTTGGCACACTTTTACAGGACTACGGTGCCTGTCAGAAGCAGGGTACTGAGTCCAGTTCTTAATCCTGCTAAACCCTGACTTGGGTGTTTTCAGATGATGCCATTTGTCTGTGAGCTTTTAAACTGCCAAGTTGCAAATCCGTCAAAACTGGACCTTGTATTAGAGGGCAACAGAGGCAGAATTAATGTAGCCCTGTCAGCAGAGGCAAGATGATAAAGTAGAAAGAATGGAAAAACAAAAAATATCCCAAAGAATGTGTCCCATGCAGGGGTTTCATTACTGTCAACTGCTGATCATTGTTAGCAAGGTTTATCTTTATGAGCTGCAGTCGCATTTGGCTGTGGGTGAGTTTGCGGGCAGCTTTGAGGGGGTTGGATGGGAGAGAGCAATTTCTCATAACACCACAGTGCAGTTTTCATGGTTCTGCGTTTTTCCATCCTGATGGTCTTAGCTCTGAATTCATAATGTAAATAAAAATACTACCAACGTTCTTGAGATTTATGTTTACTTTAAAATGATTTCAAAGGTATGGGTTATGAATAAAACACAATATAATTTTATAATATAATTCATGTTTAATTTATTGCTGATGTAAACATCATATAATTCAAAACAAAACACTTGGGTAACACAGACTCGGATCAAGCCATCACTATTACTTTGTAAGTCACAAGTGTGTGTTGTTTGATCTCTTGTAAAACTAGTTTACTTTGTTAGATGTGAATACAATGGACCAAAAAGACTGAATTGTTTCATTGCCATGGTAACAATGCATGATTAAGAGATATTGTAAAATACAAAAACACTCCTGATTTATCGGGGCTATCATGCAGGTGTGGACCAGTTGTTTATTTTCCACCCTCTCTGCTCATTTTGAAGACCAAGTAATTGACCAAATAAATAATAGGGAGGGCTAGATCCTTGACTGTCAGGAGGCATATGCAGTTTTAAAGTTGTCCCCCCCCCCCACTACTGCACCTCCCAGCACGAAAGCCTCCCATCCTCTAAAAGCTCCAGCATATAGCTAAAAATCCAAACAACAGATAAAAAAAGACACAGTTATCATCGTGGCTAATTAAATGTTACATTGGTGTGCGAGTCTGGGCACTAAGCCTGTGGTTGGAATCGCAAAAACAAAACAAAATAAACAGCAGTCTGCTGCCAACCATGGAAACAGCAAAAGGAAAGTAGGGATACACAATCATTACTGAGATGAAGCAGGGAGACAAGACGGTTATCAAGTTGGGCATGCAATGTCTCCTCTGAAGATTGTGTGAGAGAAGCACGCTTCTATCGCTCTGAATGTCGCTGTCTGTTGTAGGCGTCTCTCAGGGGCAAAGTGAATAATTAAGATTGGCATCTTCACTGCAACAGCCCATAGAAGCAGGCTGAGGATCTAATTAGGGGGGATCACTGTTGATGCAGCACCTCACACATGTGTCTACAGCCACCATATAAACCAACACGCATAGTGGAGTCACACTTAATTAACACACTGACCTTTCCTGCTTAATTTCCACACTGCCACCATTAGTAACAAAAAGCAAATAAGCACCCTGGGTGGTACTACAGAGATTAACTGTTGATTAAAAACAACAGCAGCAAGTCTCTTAGGGTCAATTCTCTGTGGTAAATATAGGTTGATGTAGTATGATCTTACAAGAGACAAGTGACATTGCGTGACAAATGGTGTTCATGCAAGTCTCAGCCATGCTGCAGCCAGTCTGCAAAAATGAGCAGATTGCATTATTCTCAGCAAGGAATGAAAGGATCTTGTCTATAAGTATGGAAGGTTATTTGTTTGCAATGAGGATTGATATAAGTAATAATAAGTTTGAATTATTCACTGCAGCATTCACATGTATTTTGGTTTTCTCTATGCACCCAAAATTTCCACATACTCTAACATTACCTTATAATAAGTCTGTTAGAGATGTATTTCAGCAAATTGTTGTTAGGCTGTAATAAAAACAATCTGTAACTATAAGAATATTGCCTGCCATATATTGCCTTCATGCAGGAATACTCCTTTAAGGGTAACTAAGTTCAGTTTCTAGTCAAATAAGAAGATAGATAATATGGATCCTCATATTTTTTTTTAAAAAAAGCTTTTGGCTCTCATTTCACTCATGGCATTATCTAGTAAAAAAATCTCAAAGCTAAAATCATTCATATTTCTAGCTGTACTCAAATAAATGTATTCAAGAGAAATTACCCAAAAGTCTATACTTCAAGAGAACCATTACTCTAGTAATAAAACTCTTCAAACATTTCTGCATAGATGACCAGCATTTCTGTCCATAGTGCTATGCCCTTTATGATTTAAATATTCACGTTTTTTTATGGTGTAGTTCAGGATACTGAGAGCCATCATGGAACTGAACTTGCTGAAATTGTGCCCTCCCTCTGCTCAACATCAGCAACTTTGACTTTGAGTATTTAATGACTAGGGACTTTATGTAATAGTGCTGTTGTTGTGTTTTTGTTTATTAAGGTTATGTATGTGAGTGAGTGGGTGCATGTGTGGTGTCACGCTCCGGCGGCGGGCGTGCGGGGAATCAGGCGAGTCCAGCCGGTAGTGCGAGAAAAGGGGTGTTTATTCAGGGTTACAGGGCAGACCGAGATAAGAAACACTGCTACAACACGGAACATCCAAGGACATTAATGACAGATGTGGGGTAGACTGACTAAGACAAGGACATGCTGGCAGAAACAGGCATCAGGTGAGAACAATCATGTAAAAATATGGGGTAATGAGGTGGGCGTGGCACACAGGAGGGTCGTTCGGAGCGGGACGTGCCAGAAGCGCCCGGCCCCCCGGTTGGGGGGCGACGTGGGGACGGGGCCGGGGGGGGGGCGGGGGGGGGGGG
>JABFEA020000043.1:33894725-33914546 GCA_019775915.2 Cyphomyrus plagiostoma
GTATACGTAAGTTAGTGGTTTATTTATTGTTAGTTACTGTAATGTTGCGCTGCTTTATTTGGTTAATCATCCAGTCTTGTGTAGAAGGCATTCAAGTAAGAATTGCATTGTAGTATGACTCATTTCCTGGCGCATACAATTTATGTTAGGTCAGCGTTCACATGGGGCACATTCAGCATATTACACTACCCTTATTAATCATAATAGAATTACTTTTAAATTACTTTTAAAGACAATAGCTTGCCTAAAATAATATGGCTGAACCTCTGCTACCAAGTAATTTTTGTAGTGAACGTTTTATGGACTTCTTCAACGATAAAATTCCACACATTAGATTTGAAACATGTTCAAATGGTTCACAAATAACTCTGATGCAAAGAGAATGTGCATACACATTTCTAAACAAATTGCTCAACAGGAGTTAACAATTATAATATCTAAAACCAAACTGACCACTTGTCCACTGGACCCAATCCCTAATCAACTTCTTAAAGAATTCCCGGGAGTTTTGGCAAGAACTATAACTGCGATAATGAATTTGTCCCTCTCCTCAGGCAATGTGACTGGCCAGTTTAAAGTATCAGTAATCAGACCACTACTGAAGAAACCAAGTTTGGATCTATAGGAGCTCAACAATTACAGTTCTGTAATGTACAGGTACCATTCTTGTCCAAAGTTCTGGATAAGATAGTCGCTGCTCAACTTCAGGCATACTTGGAGGCACTCAACATAATGGTTGGATTCCAGTTGGGCTGCCTGGGACACAGCACAGAAACTGCCTTAACTAAAGTCATAAATAACATAACACTGGCAACTGATGCCATCGGTGCGAATGTGCTGATGCTTCTGGACCTTAGTGCAGTCTATGACACGGATGACCATTTTTCTCTGTTTCAAAGACTTGAATTTGATGTTGGGTTGTGTGGAATGGTATTGAAGTGATTTAAATCCTATTTAATGAATCAACATCAATATATTCGAATGCCGAATAACTATATTCTATTGTCTATGTCACCAGTCAAATATGGAGTACCACAGGGATCAGTTCTTGGTCCTTTATAGTTTTCTCTCTACATGCTGCCATTAGGTAACATAATGAGAAAACATAATGTTAATTATCATTCTTATGCCGATGACTCCCAAATATATATTTCAGTTATACCTAATGACACTGTATCTATTGTCACTTTAGCTAATCACTTTATTGATGTAAAGACCTGGATGACAGAAATTTTTTTATCGTTAAATACTCAAAAAACTGAGGTTTTGTTGTTTAGAGGTAGGTCTGTGGATAAGAATTCTATAATCTCTGTACTCCTCTCCAAGGAGCTGAACTTTTCCCTTAGCAGCTTAGCCTGTAACCTTGGCATCATCTTAAATATAAGCATCTCATTCAAATCTCATGTGGATGCAATATCGAAGGTACGTTTTCTACAGCTACATAATATTGCGAAACTCTGACGATTCCTCAATATTCAAGACACTGAGAAATTGATACATGCCTTTGTATTCAGTAGGTTACACTACTGTTACACACCGTATATTAAACACCTTACAGTGTATTCAAAATTCAGCAGCTTGAATTGTCACCAGGAGCAGGAAATTCAAACACATAACCCCTGATATTTGTTCCCTGCACTGGCTTCCTGTTAAGTTCTGGACTGAAGTTCTCCTGCTTACAAATCACTTAATGGTTTAGCTCCAGCCTGCATAACCAAATTACTTCACAGATCACAGAATGCAGGTTTTCTTGTTGTTCTACTATTAAATAAAATGATAGTTACAGGTAAAGCATGCTGCTTCAGGGCACCTAGATTGTGGAATGATTTGCCAACCTATGTTAGGTTCTACCCATACTCTCTGCCTTTCTTCCCACATGTCTGAATGCTGCCCGGAATGGGTACAATCTGACCTGGAGTCCTGGTTCAGTCCCATGGAAGGGGGACATTGTGGATGTGACCGAGAAACTGTAACATTGGGGGTTCTGATTTTAATCTGCACCCTGCACAGGCTGGCATGGAGAATCGACTTATTGATGGACATTGGTTTGACTTGATTACATTCGACACCTTGATTTAGCAAGCAAACCTACTCTTTTCTTTTTCCTATTATGTTGGCATGCCCGGGGGGGTGGGCAGCCTGTTGGTCTTGGACCCCCAGAAGTTTTTTTCTTCCAACTTTTTAGTTCCTCTCCTCCATTGTCATCCAGATTCCTTTTATTTGTTTCTTTCTATCTCTCTGTTTTTATATTGTTCTCTCTTTGTGATGTTGCACTTATCACAACACACCTATGTAAAGCACCTTGGGGTAACTCTGTTGTGAAAGGCACTATATAAAAATTAATTAAATTAAATATTAAGAACTCCTGTTAAAGGGTCAAAAGCTTCAGCTAATGATAAAATCAAACATCAGATTGTGGAAAAAACATGATCTGGTTGATGGAACCAGATGGGGTGATTTGAGTATTTCAGAAGCTGATCTGACATTTTCCAACACAGAATAGTGTGAAAAGCTAAAACTATTGTGGACTGTGGTTGGAAAAACATTTTTGATGACAGAGGTCAGGGGAGGATGGCAAACCATGTTCAAGTCAACAGGAATGCTACAGTAACTCAAACCTAGAATACACCAGCAGAACCATATGAGGTTCTACTCCTGTCAGAAGATTGGTAAAATATTGCCTGGTCTGGTCTTGGTTCCTTCTTCAGCATGCAGATGTTAGGGTCAGAATTCTGTGTAAACAGCATAGATCCATGGAATCAACCTGCCATTTCAAGCTGCTGGTAGTGGTGTAATATCAACCAAGCATCAGCTAAAGGCCACTGTACCACTTTACAGTAAGGGTGCCCTTTGCCACTTTTAAATGGTAATAATTCATTAATAAGAAGCAAACAGTGGTATAACTTGTTTATAATTGTCTAGCAATGATTTAAGTGTTAAAACCTAATTAACCTGCTTATAAACCATTCATAATCCCTTTATAATGGTAGCCTTATTGTAAAATGGCACCAATACCACAGCCTCTCAGTATCTCAGTATTGTTGCTGACTATGTCCATCCCCCCATGTTATGAAGCACAAGTCATTTCAAACTGACTCCATGAACATGACAGTAATCTCAGTATACTTTAATGGCTTCAATGGCCTCCCCAGTCACCAGGTCTGTGCCACGCCCACCTCATTACCTCTCGTTTTCCCTGATTGTTCTCACTTGTCTCATGTTACTGCCTGCCTGTCTTGTGTACTAAAGTCTGCGTCTGCGTAAGTTCCGGCAGACTTAGCACTAAAGTTTCCCTGTGCTGGTATGTTCGTGCTGAATAAACCCCACTTCCCGTACCCCGCCCACAGCTGCTGCCGCTCCCGAGGCCGCCACACCCGCGCCTCCGCCCACAGCTGCTGCCGCTCCCGAGGCTGCCATGCCCGCGCCTCCGCCCACAGCTGCTGCCGCTCCCGAGGCTGCCATGCCCGCGCCTCCGCCCACAGCTGCTACCGCTCCGGAGGCTGCCACGCCCTCGCCTCCGCCCACAGCTGCTGCTACTCCTGAGGTCGCTACGCCCGCGCCTCCGCCCACAGCTGCTGCCGCCCCCAAGGCCGCAATGCCCTCGCCTCCGCCCACAGCTGCTGCCGCTCCGCCTGAGGACGCCATGCCATGCCTCTCCTGGGGCGCGCCCGGAGTGCGCGCCTTTGGGGGCGGGTTATGGCCTGATCCTGCTCAGCCCGCGGCCCCGCCTATTCCTGCGCAGCCCACGGCCCTGCCCGCAGCCCCATCTGTTCCTGATCAGCCCGAAGCTGCACCCCGCCACCACGCCCGCGGCTCCGCCCGCAGCTGCAGCCACACCGGCCCTGGACCCATCCGGACGGGAACACTCTGTCCCCGAGGAAGTCCCGGACAACACCATCGCTCCTCCTCTTATGGCGGAAGAGGAGGAGCTCGAGTGGGACCCCTCGGGGATCCTGTTGCTGGGTTCCCCGGACCCCGGAGGACACCCAGCTCAACCGCCAGTGCCCCGGAGAGATGGAGCCCAACGGGGTCCCCACCTCTCCGTGTCCTGGAAGGGAAAGGAGCACCTACGGAGGGTCAAGGTCACTCCCGTCCCGCCCCCTGGCGCGCCCGTGCGGCCCCTGGCTGTTGTCCGGTGGCGGCCTGCAGGTCGTCCGGCTCCAGGTCGCTGGTCGCCGCCAGGTTCCCCTCCGGTTCCTCGGGGCCGGTCCTCCGTCCCGCCTCCGGCTCCGCGTCGGCCGCCTCCGGGCCCCCTGCTCTGGCTGGGTGTCGGATGGCGCCTTCGCGGGCTCCAGTGTTGCCGTCGCTGTCGGCGGCTTCCCCCTTCGGCCTGCCTGTGCTGGTGGTCCCTCAGGGTCCCCTCCGGCGGTCCCTCGACCCGTCTCCTTGGCCCCTGCGGGGCCCCCTCCTGCTCCTGCCTCCCCCTTGCCTGCGGCCCCTCCGGCCGCTGCCTGTCGCCTGCCTGAGTGCCTTCGGGCATCCTGGTGTCCTCCTCCTGTGTCTATCTTGTCTGCTCCTCCTCCTTTTGTTCCACCTGTTTTTGTCCCTCCGTTAACTCCCGGGCATTTTGTTCCTCCTTTCACTCCAGGCCCTTTTGTTCCGCCTGTAGGTGTTCCCTCTGCCTCTCCCTTCTCTGTTTGCCTGTCTGCATTCCCTGTCTTGTGTTGCGTCCTGTCCTGGTTTCTGGCCTTGTGCCTGTTTTGTGTCTCGGTCTTGTTCCCTGGTCCCTGTTAATGGTTTTGGTTTTGTCTTCCAGATTCGCCTCGTCCCGTCCGTCGCCTCTCCTGGGGCGCGCTTGGTGTGCGCGCCTTTGGGGGGGGGTTCTGTCACGTCCCGCTCCGAACGATCCTCATGTGTGCCACGCCCACCTCATTACCTCTCGTTTTCCCTGATTGTTCTCACCTGTCTCGTGTTACTGCCTGCCTGTCTTGTGTACTAAAGTCTGCGTCTTCGTAAGTTCCGGCAGACTTAGCATTAACGTTTCCATGTGTTGGTGTGTTTGTCCTCAGTAAACCCCATCTGCCCGTTTGCCTGGCTGGACTTCCCTCCTTTATCCGCTCGACCACCAATGCTCCATAACACCACCCATTCGTTTATGTCCATTGTAGTGGATATTTTATTTTTGCATTTATCCTTTCACTGATGTTAGGCAACATATTTATTCCTGTTGTGCACTAAAGAGGACATGCTGTGAAATTAAAAATAAAAACTCCAAAAACGGGCTGGACAAAATTATTGGCACCGTTTCAAAATTGTGGATATATAAGATTTTAAACTCACCTTGGGCAAGCAACAGGTGTGGGAAATATAAAAATCACACCTGAAAGCAGATAAAAAGGAAAGAAGTTCACTTAGTCTTCGCACTAAGCATGGACAACAGAAAGAGGAAAAGAGAACTGTGTGAGGACCTTGTGGATAAATATCAACAATCTCAAGGTTACAAGTCCATCCAGAGATCTAGATTTGCCTTTGTCCACAGTGCACAACATTATCAAGAAGTTTGCAACCCATGGCACTGTAGCAAATCTCCCTGGGCGTGGACTGAAGAGAAAAATTGATGAAAGGTTGCAACACAGGATAGGGGGCAGCGTGTGGCTCAGTGGGCTAAGCCTGTGTGCCTGTAATCATGAGGTCACAGGTTCAAACCCACCCTCAGCACGTCTGTGGGTCCTTGAGCAAGGCCCTTAACCCCTAGCTCCCTGGGCGCTGCTACAGGTGGCTGCCCTTCGCGGGCAACTTGATCTACAAAGACCAAGTTGAGGGAGGCGTAAAAATTATTTCCCCACGGGGACAATAAAGGATTGATTATTATTATTATAGTCCGGATGGTGGTTAAGCAGCCCCAAACAAGTTCCAAAGAAATTCCTGCAGGCTCAGGGAGCATCAGTGTCAGCGCGAACTATCCGTCAACGTTTAAATGAAATGAAACCCAATGGCAGGAGACCCAGGAGGACCCCACTGCTGACACAGAGACATAAAAAAGCAAGATTACAGTTTGCCAAAATGTACTTGAGTAAGCCAAAATCCTTCTGGGAAAATGTATTGTGGACAGATGAGACCAAGATAGAGCTTTTTGGTAAAGCACATCAGTCTACTGTTTACCGAAAACAGAATGAGGCCTACAAAGAAAAGAACACGGTACCTACAGTGAAACATGGTGGAGGTTCAATGATGTTTTTTTAAAATTGCTGTTGGGAAAAGGTGCCCTTCCAATATGAGAGACCTGGAGCAGTTTGCAAAGGAAGGGCGGTCCAAAATTCCGGGTGAGAGGTGTAAGAAGCTTATTGATGGTTATAGGGAGTGACTGATTTCAGTTGTTTTTTCCAAAGGGTGTGCAGCCCATTTTTGGAGTTTTGTGTGACATTATGTCAAATTTGCTTTTTTCCCTTTTGTTTTGTTTATATATATATATATATATATATATATGAGAGACCCAAGGTTCAGGAGGTTATTTGTTTTTTACATTTTACATCTTACATTTTAGACTTTTCCAAATGTATTTTTATTTTTAATTTATATACACACACACACACACACACACACACACACACACAGTGGTACCTCGGTTCTTTATATATATAGCTTTTCGATGTTTATTTTACTCTGATTTCATGTGAATCAGACTAACAAGACTGATATTTCTGTAGGAATATCAACTTAAGAAATATTTCACACTAAACAAACAAATGTTACTTTCAAGCCTGCTGAATGAACACATTCTTTTGACCAGTGTCCGTTAGACAACTATTTGCATCAACCACTGCCATTCACTTCTTTCCTACAGCTATGGTCAGGAGAGGTTCTTAGACTAAGAAACAGGCAGGAAGCCAATGCTTTCCATTTCAGTTCACAGAAACAGATGCTGAACAAATCTGTCTTTGTGATGCACAGTACCTAAAGAGTGAAAATTTCTGCCCAAGATGGACATCGTAAAAATCCAGACTGAAGATGTAAAACAAACCACAGAGGAAGCATATATTTCTGGGCATCACATAAATACCATGTTGTGTTTAATGGTGTAAAAATGAGGCTCCCTGCTTAAAGTCCTTGTACTGAACCACAGTCAAAAGTCCTAGAGGTTGGGGGCTTCAGCTGTGGTTTACTAGTGGTTTACTATGGTGGGGATTGCTAATTCATACCCCGCTGTGCTTTGATTGCCCCTTGGTGTGGGTGCTTTGTGCTGAAAGGATACTGTGAGAACACGGCCATTAAAAATTGGAAGAAATGAGGGGAAAAGCAAGCTTCAGCAGGAAGACTAATTGAGAGAATGCAGAGAATTATGACAAAAGAACCAGGGAGTATATCAGGTATATAACAGGTCTGACAAACATGATCACTACTAAATAGATGGGAAATAGAACCCTTTTCCCTCAGTAAATGAAAATTCATCATAGGCTTTTTTTCAGGCCTGACTTGATATTAAATCATAAGATTCTTAGAAAAATTGAAGGTGACACTGGGAGGGGAGGGAGGAATAGTGACTTTTTAAGGAGAGGACAGGAGATGGTTTAACAAGCAGCACTGAGGAATAAAAGCAAAAATCTGCTGTTTTCACTTCAGCAGGGAAAAAAGACATGAACAAAGTGGGCACTGGGTCACTGAAATGGCCCCCCTTTGAAAAGCAAATTGAGCCTTATAACTAACTCATAACTGCTGCACAAGACTATTCAGTTCCTCTCAGCAAGTTTTTATACAGTAACTGGAAAATCTGCACTGAAACTAAGTTTCCATGTATTGAATTCACCAATAAGACTGGATAGGGCTATATTTTTATAGATTTTCTGATATCAGGATAGAACAGTGGGTCTAGCCCTTTTCTTACTCAATAACCATTCCTGGAGTACTTATAAAAGAGGAGCTGAAACTTTCATTAGACATAAATCTTCAACTTCTAGGTTACAATCTCCTCACCTGTTTCCCTGTGATCAAGAAGGATGTTTTTTAGGAGCAATGTCAAACCCATTTTGAAATAGGGATGGTAAGGAAATTTGCACTGTAAGTGTACTTTAAATGGACCACCATGATGGTTGTAAATCCTAATTCTAATGTAAGATTTTGCCCTGAATTATTTTGAAAGTAGAAGAAATATGATGCATACTCCATGGCACACATAACTTCAGGCGTGGTTTGCTTGATGGAATCAATAGCTAATACTTATTTCATGCTTCACTGAAAATCCAGGATTAGAAAGTACAAGCAATTTAGCTGTGGCCCAACTTCATCATAAAGAAACAGCTCTCCTCTGCTTTCCTTGTTGAACTATGAAACAACCAGCTCAACAAGGTTAAAAGGACAGAGAGGAGGAGCCATACTGGTATTTATGCATATATCCAGAAGCTGATTGTAGTCCATGACAAATTTTAAATGCCAAGGTGGATTCTGATAATAAGTCTGAGAAACATCTATAAAAGCTAAGCAGAAATGTTATTTTTGGAAACAATGCTTTGGATAGATTAGATTAGATTAGATCAGTCAGACAGACAGATTACTTATTTTAGGATGAACACTCTCATGATGTGATACTTTTCATGCATTAAGAATGGAAAACAATTTTAAGAATTAATTAATTCCTTTTTTACATGCTAAAACCTGTGACTATGCCAAATTGTCTATTCCACAAAATTGTCCCTAATGGAATGAATTAATGTTTATTGCCTCTTGCACTCAGGTGATGCCTGTCAGAATAAGATGTTAATCACCATGAATCTGGATCTTTCCTCCTAGACAACTGTAACATCTCCTGAGTGGGAGGGGGGTCTTCAAGAGGTTCCAGATGTTTACAGCTGTATCATACCTTTTCTGGCAGCAGGAAAAAATAGGTAAGTGATCTGATGTGCTCTTCTGTTGTAATTTTTAATGACACTCTAATGATCATCTGGTGCCTGCTGCCACATGGAAATGAGTGGGGTGGGAAAGATCCCATTTAAAGAGGCATCTCGTTCATCATCTCTGAAATGTTCAACCACGAATGAGTGCCTCTGGAGAGCTAAACTATGTCACTGCATCATATTTATGGTGTAGAACCTTCATAAAGAGTATAAGAAAAGCAAACAACACTGCAAAACAATATGATAATAAAAAGCATATCTCTCACAACGGCTATGCATATAAGGTGCATATTTACATGCTATAAAGAAGAACTTTCAGGATTTACCTAAATCCTAAATAAAGCATTGTATATGGGGAAAACAAAATATTAATAATTTATTATTAATATTAATAATTCTTTAGTAAAATTTTCAGCTGGCACCATTTGGCAATTTTATTCTTGTATTCTTGATACTCTGCTGATAAATATAAATACTTTCCCTTTTGAGAAAATTAAAAATGTTTCCAGCTATTCAAAATAATCTTCATATATCCCTGCAACATGCTCTGTTGCAGGAGGATCTGCCTGAGGGCCAGTTTAATTCAGCAGGAAGTTGGTCTGCTTCTGCTTAAATGGCGTGACTCCTATGCAAGTGTATTAGGGGATGAGGGCCAGTGTTATGCATCACTTAGACTCCTGCATTTGTGGATGGTCAGTGGATGTTGTTTACCTGAAAATTCAGTCCTATTTTGGTTTTTATTTCAGCAGAGAACAAAAATTTTCACCACAGGCAAATGTCTCTCTTTTGGAAGGCATAAAACAGAGGCTGAAGGACACTTTCTAAATGATTTTTGCACTTTATGGCCTTATTGTCTAAATAGGCTATTTATGCTTACTCCTCCACAGAAATGGCATTCTCATATTTCCTACGTTCTTCTTGAATTTTGGACTACTTGTTGTCTGTTTTGGGTTGGCATGGTGGTGCAGTGGTTAGCACCCTTGTGTCACACTTCTGGGACCTGAATTTAAGCCTTTGCCAGGGTTCTATGTGTGTGGATTTTGCATGTTCTCCCTGTGTCAACTTGTGAGTCAGACTACCCCCGTGACAATTAACAAAGAGGAAGAGGCTACCTGGCTACAATGGCACAGTGGTTTATGGTATCATGGTTGCTTTGTACCTCTGGGACCAGTCTCTGCCATGGATCCATGTGTGTGGAGTTAGCATGTTCTCCCTGTGTTGTTGTGGGGTTTTCTTGGAGTACTCCAATCCCCTCCCGGTCCAGAACCATGCTTAGGTTAGCTGGAGTCACTAAATTGCTTGTACAATAGATATGGTCTGTTAGTGTGCCCTGTGATGGATTGGTACCCTATCATACCTTGTGCCCATAGCTTCTTGGATAGGCTCGTGACCCTGAAAAGGAGCAGTGGTTACATAAAGCGGAGAGATGGAATAATTCCAAGCTACCATTTTACCATTTTAAGGGCATATGAGTTAGTTCCCAAAGCTTATCGGCAAAATTTCCAAAAGCTTGGCAGATCCGCCAGCCAAACTCATGTTCAATTTGCTCGGGAGAAATCATTTGAGAAGTTGTGTACAGCTAGCAGTGTATCGGACTTCAACCAGCTCAAGGGGCTGATACTCTTAGAGGAGTTCAAGAATTGTGTTCCTGATTGTGTTGTTGTGTATTTGAAAAAGCAGAAGTCCCTTCTCTCACTGAAGCTGCAACCCTTGCCGACGAATTTGTTTTAACTCATAGGACTGTGTTTACCCCGTCCCCTGGGACGTTTGCTTCATCTATCCCGCCATATGGGAAAATGAGATTGTTTCTTTTTCCATGAAGTAGGTCACATCATATCAGTTTGCCCAGCCCTTAAGTGAAAGGATGCCCCTGCTGCTGTTAGGACGGTACACATAGCGGCAAGTTTGGACACCCAAACCATCAAACCCACCTTTCAACCCTTTGTATTCTCTGGTTTTGTGTCACTCGGTGAAAGTGATATGCAACGCACTGTGACTATCTTGCGGGATACGGGTGCTGCCCAGTTGTTTCTTTTGGAAGGTAATGTCCCACTTTCTGACATGACCTATTGTGGCACTGAGGTCTTGGTACAAGGAATCGATTCATGTGTTAATGCTGTTCTTTTGCACCAAGTGTTCCTGAGTACCACTGACATTTCTGGTTATGTACGTGTTGTGGTCCAGACATGACTACCTGTTCTCGGTTTATTCTTAGAAATGACATTGCAGCAGAGAGGCTTGTCCCTCTACCTGAAGTCATCCCTGAACCTGTGCCATATGTCAATGATGTTGCTAATAAGTTTCCTACGGTGTTTTCTGTGTTCTTACTTGTGCCCAGTGGCGCAAGCTTGCGGACATCGACTTACGTATACTGTATACGTTTGATCCTGATTTGGGTTCTTCTTCGCTATGTAGCTCTTTTACCCCATTTCCCTAAAGCCCCATTGTCTCCCCTGATGTTCCCTCTACTAGGGAAGCTTTGATTGCTGCTCAGGGAGTTGATGCCTCTTTGGAGGCATGCCACAACTCTGCTATAGTGAAAGCTGACTTGAGAAACCACCCCACGGCGTACTTCTTCCATGATCAGCTACTAATGCAGAAATGGACCCCTCCAAACTCACCCTTAGATTGAGCTGCTATATTTCAATTGGTGGTCCCAAAACTGTATCATGAATATGTGTTGTCCTTAGCGCACGCTAATTACCCATATTCGGGTCACCTTGGGATTAGAAAGATGTTGCTCTGACTTTTGAACCATTTTTGGCCTAGGATAAACACGGACGGAATGAAATATTACAAATCCTGTCATGCTTGTCAAGTTGTGGGGAAACCAAACCAAGCCATCATGCCAGTTCCGTTGCGTCCCATCCACGTCATTGGGGAACCCTTTGAGCATGTGCTAATTAATTGTGTGTGACCAAAAACTCGCTCAGGGAACAGTTATCTGTTTACACTCATGTGTGCCGCAACCCGTTTTCCGGAGGCCATTCCTATCCATAGCCTGGGAACTAGGATTATAATCAAAAGCTTGATTACATTTTTTACTACTTCCCAAATATGTGCAGTTGGATCAGGGCACCAACTTTACTTCAAACCGATTTTATCAAGTCGTTCATGAGTTAGGTGTTTGCCATATCGTGTCCAGCGCGTATCATCCGGAGAGTCAAGGGGCTCTAGAGCACTTCCACTAGTCATTTAAAAATATGTTATGCAGCTTTTGTTTGGATGCAGGAAAGGAGTGTGTTCCCCTCCTTCTCTTTGCCATTTGTGACGCGGTACAGGAATCGAGAGGCTTCAGCTCTGCTGAATTAGTGTTCGGACCCGCTATACAAGGTCCTTTAAAGGTTTTGCAGGAGCCATGGTTGATTCCAACCATACTATCTCCTCCCCAGGACGTATTTACGTATGTTAGCTCACTTCAAGAATGGTTGTCAGCAACTATGGAACTAATAAACCTGGAAGTGGACATCAGTGTGGTGGGCGCTGGTGATGTCATCTTGCAGGAGGACAGTCACGGCCTCAATCACCCTGTCTGTTATTATTCCACGAAGTTTGCGAAACACCAGTTGGCATACAGCGCCATAGAGAAGGAGGCCCTAGCCTTTCCGCTAGTGTTATAGCACTTTGAAGTGGGTGCCGGTGGTTGTTTACACAGACCACAACCCATTCGTTTTTCTGTCCCGTATATGTAATACTAACCAGTGCCTTATGCCTAATCATAATACTAACCAGCGCCAGTGCCTAATTGTCCAATCAATCAACGTCGAGATTAAACACAAGAAGGGAGCTAGTAATCTCGTGGCAGATGCCCTCTCGTGGACTTGATACCTACTTGCCTGCTAATTTGTGATAGTTTCTGTTATTTTGCTTTTGGTATTCATGATTATAATTGTGAACACCTGCTGGATTCACACTTGTGTGTGTGTGTGGGGGGGTGCTACGTGACGTAAGGGATTCCTGTGTTATGTCTATGTGTGACCCGATTCTGCCTTCAGCCTTCGCTCACCAGCTGCTTCTTCAGCTTCATTCGGCCTGCCTCCCGGATTCCAGTTCCACCTTCTCCAGTACTCCTCGTTGTTCCTGCATTCCGGACTTCTGGATCCTGGAGTGAAAAGGCCGCTATTCACCAACCCCAGGAGCTCTGCTCATTTGCTTTGTTGTTATTGGTTTGCTTTTTTGGTTTGACTTATTGTGTATGACAGTTTTGGTTATTGGATTTCTGATTTTTCGCCTTGCCCCTCTTTGTATTTTTGCTTTGGTTTAATGGCTTTTTTGGTTTCAATCTCCTGCCTGGTTTACTCTTTTGCTCGCCCCCTCGGACACTGTAATTTTGCACTGTGTGTTTGTGTGGACTGGCGTGTAAGGAGTGACTGCCATTTCTTTTTATGTGGAGTGCGTAATGGTTTATTTTTGTTTGGTTAGGGAGTCAGGTGCAGAGATTATTTTTTTGTTTCCACTTTGTTTGGCACTTAGGTTTAGATTAGATTTGGGATGCGTTTGGTAGGTGTTTTTGGTTTGTAAAGTGTCCGTGTGGTGTGAATAAAATATTTAAAAAATACCCCTTTGTTTACTTATGTTCCCTTTTTGCATTCCCTGTTTGTCTCGTTTTCCCCTTACCCTTTCCCTTTCTTTTCTGTCAGGCTCCAACCCTAGACTGGAGCCCGTAACAATGTTGCCATTTCAAGTTGCCCTGTAAATTTCAGGGAGTTTTATATTTCACATTCGCTGGATATTTGGCTTTAGCTTCCCCATGTTTTAGAAACAACACCACCTAAAATCACTAAGCTGACATTTTTTGTTTCATTTTTTGACTCCGGATCAAATCCTAAAAAGATTGAGTTCTGATTGAATTTTCCCATAAGAAATAATGGAAAACCAATTAATTGGTTCCCGCCCCCCCAAAATTACACCTAAATATGTTTTTATTTATTTTTTTTAGTATTTAAACACAAAATGAAGAGGAAAAAAACAAGCACATTTTTTTCTTAATGGCTTCCAAAACAAAGATTTTATCGCAACATTACCCCTGCCCTGCACCGATCATCCACTCCTTCTGTGTGCCAGTTATAGTGAACTCTAGCAAGTTCTATTGAGTTCCAGAACCAGGGTACCACTGTATAACTAAATATATCCTAAAACTGATACAATCATTTCACAAATATACTAAACAAATTTGTGGCACTTTAAACTCCAAAAAATTACGGGTTTTCGGACACTTGGCTTGTGAATCAAATGACCGGTTCGCGAACCGATCCCAAGAGTCCTCGCGGCATTTACTGCGGAAATGCAGTTACACTGAGGAATAGGGTAAAATAAATCAGTAAAGCAATACAGTTATTAAATTTATTTATTTAATATAGGAAAAGATATGTGCGAGTAATTGGAGCCTTGAAATGACATGAAAAGACAAAGTACTGTAAGCAGTCACATACAATAAGCACAAATAAACGTGTACAAACAGTTGTATAAACGCCAAAGCAATAAGTGCATTTTATTATTAAAATAAAAGTGCAAAGGTGTGATATTTCTCCATCGAAAGACTAGACTGAATGCAATCAACAATGCAAAAACGAATCACACTTAAACAAGGCATATGTCCTGTAATAAGTAGTTTATTCGTGCTAATGTTATAACAATAATAATTATTATTGTTGTTGTTATATGTCACGTTCAGCGCAGTCCGTCCCGATCCAGCCCCTCGTGTGCCACGCCCTCCTCATTACCTCCTGTGATTTCCTATTGTTTCCACCAGTGTGGCGCCGCCGCACGCCGGTCCCGTGATCTGTCATGTCCGTATTTAGGTCTGCGTCTGCGTCTCTCCGGCAGACGTGGCATAGAACGTGTCTTGTCCGAGTGTTGGTCTGATTAAACCCCTTGTTTGTCCATCCTCCTGCCTGGCTTCCCCTTTGTCCTCCCGGAACGCACCCGGATCGTCACATTATACCTGTGGTTCAGTCACTTATACTCGTGCACAATATGCTTACAAGTATTTTAAAAGCAAATTATCATAAGTATAGGCCGATATTTTTATATTAACATAATAAAGTAATACTAAACAATAACACAAACCGACAAATACAACACTTTTAAATTCAAAAGCCTTTGAATTTATTTACATGTTTTTTCTACAGAATTGTGGGCTAAAGACTTTGGTTTCTGTATGAGTCTATTGATTTATGCTCTCAGCAACTCCCCAAGAGCCTGTCCGATGAAAAAGTTACAGGTTTTCGGACACTCGGTGACTCAAAAGAGCCTGTTTGAATGAATTGAACTTAGGGTTTTCGGACACTCAGTCGGTGAATCAAACGAACGGTTCGCTATCCGATCCCAAGAGCCCTCGCGGCGTTTACTGCGCAAATGCAGTTATGCTGTTAAAAGGAACAAAATAAACGCAGCTCTTCATCATTCATCACAACAGTAAATTATTGCATTTCTGTATAATAAAACTATATGTCTTTAATCAAAGAACAAACTAAGATATTTATTAACTTTTACGTTTACATAACAACATAAAGTTTACTTATGCTCATTGTATGGGTATGTATGTTGTATTGGTAATACTGCAGTTGTTAACAGTGATGTAGTCCTTGTTACTCATGCACATGAATTTGGCTTAAGTAAAGAAAATAAGAACTATATATACACATATATTATTCAGCATCGACACTCTTTCTGCTTTTTATATATTGTTTTTTATTGTGAATAGTCAAGCTGAACATTTTTGTTGAACACCAGCGGCAAAGGTGCCGTCTGTCAACGCCCTGGAGCAGGGGGACCCACAGGCGACACCGAGTTGGAGGCAGCACCGAGGACAGGCAACGAGGTGCTGGAGGGGGACCCGCAGGCAATCACCGACCTGGAGGTCCTGCAGACGACCCCGGAGCCCCAGCCAAGGCGCGCGAGCCAGGGCAGGTAGGATGGGCAAGACAGCAGGCGGCACTGTGGATGGAGCCGTGACCTCAAGCGCAGCAGCGGGCGGAGCCGCGGGCGTGGCGGCATCTGCAGCAGGTGGAGCTGCGGGCATGTTGGCGTTTGCAGCAGGCGGAACCATAACCTCAGGCAGAGCTGCTGCGGGCGTGGTGGTGACAACAGGCAGGCGGGCCGCGGGCATAGCAGAGATCTCAAGCAGGGCCGAGGGGCGGAGCCACAGGTGTGGCAGCTGTGTGAGTCGTGGCGGGAGCCACAGGTGTGGTGACGGGCGGAGCAGCTGCGTGAGCCACGGCGGGGGCCACAGGCGTGGCGGCAGCTGCAGACAGTGCTGCAATCGGAGGCCTAGGAGCCTCGGACAGGGCCGGAGTCAGGACCTCGGGCACAGCGGCTACAGCAGGCAGCAGGCAGCGCGGGGACCTCGGGCACAGCGGCTGCAGCAGGCACCGCCAATTCTTGGATAGCAGGGGGCACTACCAAGACAGGCACAGGTAGGTCAGGAACAGGCAGGACAGGCATAGGCAGGACAGGTACAGGCAGGTCAGGTGTGTTTATTATGGCCGCCAGTGCAGGCGCAATTAGAGCAGGCATCGCCCCTTTAAGAACCTTAAAGACCTGGGGAATTGAGTCTCTCACTGTGCTGGCTCCCTTGTTGGCCAGGCGGGCTGGCTGGAAATGACATGCCGCTAGGGGCAGCGGTATCTCACCGAGGAGGCTGGCAAGGAGTCCCTGCAGACAGGCGGCAGCGGTGACATCCAGGGTGACGTTAGCTGAGAGTAAGCACGTTCCCAGGAAGAGCGTTGGGACCTCCTCTGCTCTCCTCTTGCCTCTTCTTTTTTCTCCGGTGGGTGGTTGTGAAGGGAGATTGCGCTGTCTCCGTAGCGGCGGCCAGTGGCTCCCTGGTTCCAGCTGCGAGTGGCTGGAGCCACCTCTCAGTCACCCTCTCAAGCAGTTGCCAGAGGTTGTCGCACACTTACGTTAGGACGTGCGCGTCCATGAGCGGTGTCATTTGCTGGAGGAGGGTACCGCTCCAGCTGGCTAAGTCCAGTACTCCGGGGTCCTCCTGAACCTCTGGCTGGTGAAGCAAGTATATCACTTCCTGGAGCATATCGATGCGTTGATCATGGATCAGCTGAGGTGCGCTGTGGAGATCCGTCATTCTGCTGCACTCATGGAGAAGGACAAGGCACGTAGGCGGAGATCCAAAAGTAAACGGGTTTATTACCAGACATACAGCAGACAGCAACACACATTAATGACAGATCTGGGGAATACTGACACAGACGTGGACTAAATACACAGGACAAGTCAAGGGAAACAGGTGATGACAACCAGGAATTAACACTAGGTAATGAGGTGGGCGTGGCACACACGAGGATCGGACGGAGCTGGGCGTGACAAAAGGGAAATGATCATAAACAAATCTTTGTAATGCTTTCTTTAAAGCTTTTACCTACAGTGCATCATAGATACCTTCATAATGTCATGGTATTTTTTTGCTCAACAAGTCAATGTTATATGAGGAAAGATTAGTTGAGCTAAATCTGTTCAGCCTCAAGCAAAGGAGACTGAGGGGGGACATGATCGAGGTGTATAACATTCTAAGAGGTTTGGATGCTGTTCAACCAAATAATTACTTCAGCATTAGTTCAAATACAAGAACTCGTGGCGGTAGGTGGAAATTAGCGGGAGAACATTTCAAACTGGATTTAAGGAAACACTTCTTTACACAGTGTGTAGTTACAGTATGGAATAGTCCTCTTGATAACGTAGTGCAAGCTAAATCCTTGGGTTCCTTTAAATCAGAGCTAGATAAGATTTTAACAACTCTGGGCTATTAGTTAAGTTCTCCCCAAGCGAGCTTGATGGCCCGAATGGCCTCCTCTCGTTTGTATAGTTCTTATGTTCTAAAGTCAAAAGGCCACCTAGTGTTGATGCTGGCATTTATTGCAGCTTCTGTTAGCAGTGAGACATAGGGTGACGTCATTGCTGTGAGCGATCAGCGATGTGCGGTGTACTCATAGCCATGTAAGCACCATTTTTAGGCTGCATTGAAAGCGGTGAGATTTGTTGTAACATTCATATCCATGTAATAAAAAATGCTCCAAATAATTCCTGTGTTACATGGGTATGTTTGTACTAAAGGTTTTCCTGTGGGTTAGCATGTTTGTGTCAGTCATTGCGCGAGGGTTCCTTGCTAACTTGCAGGTCAGCTTTAATCAGCAAAAAGGGGTAAACCATAACATTTTTCTTTGTTGCTATATGTTGCTAAGACTATTAATGTGTTTCTTTCTGTTATTATAGTGTGGGTAAATGGAGTTTTATTTCCGGGAATTGCTCACATCTTTTGCAGATGGAGCTGTATGCGTAAAGTGAGTAATACATATATAACCCATTTTATGAATTTGCTAACAAAGGATTGGTGGTATTCTGGTGATATTGCTATACTGTATTTGTCTTATAGTTTGACGGCATTATCATTTTTATTGTATGTTTGTATTATACACACTCTGAGGAGGGTGAAGCATGAGATGTATTGTACATTTTATTTAGCTTTTGTATTGCATAAACATTGAGAAGTGTGGATACCCCAGATTTATTTGTTTCCAGGAAAAACCTTTTATTTTGGCAACTTAAATATCTAACACAGATATTGTGGATAAAAGACCTAAATTTGTATTTGCATCTGGAGTGTGATTTCCCCTACCACAGCTACATATGAGCCTTAATTACAGTTAGCTAGGGGGATTGCAACACAGAGTTGACAACTCTCATGCATCTGGCATGACACTCATGTTTTCAGACTAGGGCTGTGCGATATGGCACAAAATTCATATTGTGGTGTAGTTTGAACCATAGATGGTAAACAGTATATATTGCGATATATGATTAGATCTGTAAATTTCAATATGTCTGTTTTTGTTTTTGAAAGGGTAACATATGTCCATAAAAAGGCATTGCAACAGGAAGTATAATAAACTGTTAACACATTTCAAAGTAGTCATGAACGTAGACTATTTATTGTGCAAATCTGCAATTATAGAAAAAACATGAAAATGTTTAAAGTAACTTTACTGGTGATATCTTCTATTAAAACACAGGTTGGTTTTGTAAACTGTATAGGTAAGCAGAAAACAAGACACAGAACTAGAGTAGTGTCATAACTCCATCTATATTAGTATGACCATCCTTCCCATAAATGTTCTGCCAGGCAGAATCCTGCACGGGTTCGGGTACTCGACAGGTGACCCGCAAATTTTCTTGAAATGGGTGAAAAATATTCTACTGTGTCGGATGCGGGTTCGGGTATGGTCAGACGTAGGAGAGCCAAATTGTGGTTTTCAAAACATCATGTGTCAACAAAAAATACACTAGGGCTATATTTTAGTGACAAAATCCCTGCATTCAAGATGGTAAAACGTAAAATCCATATCAGTTTACACCTGCATGCGCATTCCCGGAAACTTTCATGTTCAAAAAACGCATGCAATCTCCTCCAGTTGTTCGAAATGGATGCTGAAGTAGTCAGCTGAGGCCATAAACTGTAGACGATATCCTTTTTACACAGTAATATAAAGCACTACACCGAACGCTAATCTTCGCCTTCGTGTAGGAATTCCAATCGCGAATCAAAGGAAAATGGGCAGTGCACATATGTAGGTAGCCTATAAAACCCAATACTTTGCAGGGTAGCCTAATGTACATTTTATATAATATTAGGGATGTAACGGTATCAAAACTTCACGGTACGGTAATACCTCGGTATGAATGGCACGGTACGGTATTTATTGAATCATTTACAGGAAAAACAAAACTAATGAAGAGACTCGAAAAAAGTGCCAGAAGTGTTTATTAAACAGTTTACATGAACACTGAACATATCAATGGCATACAAATTAGCCATCTATCTGTAAACTTTGAAACAGGAACTTCAATTTTTCAATTTTAATAACAAAAAATTATTAAACCATGTAAAAAAATAAAGTTTCAATTTAGTATTCTTGAAAACTCAGAAAAAATAAAAATAGCAGCCTACTTATTGCAGGTGGCCCATGTGCTGAATGAG
>JABFEA020000043.1:33914646-33926276 GCA_019775915.2 Cyphomyrus plagiostoma
CAAAAACCTCCCTCAGTCAGGCTGCACAGTGACTGCACTGCTGCAGCTGGGACTCACTGCAGGTGCTGAGGGGGAAGATAAACAACATAAAATTCACTTTTCAGTAAGTGTAGCAGGTTTAAAATACACCTGTAAAATATTACAATTTTTCCTGAAAATAACTTTACAATATTTATTATTTAATACTGAGACACAAAAAAGAACAACTTAAGACAACTTCACATTTCAATGCAACTTGATGCACTAGATTTTTTAATTCTGAGGCCAACTCAGACTTTTAAGTTTTGAAGAAAACCACCTATTGCTGTGCCAACTAATAAATGCAAACTTATTGGTTTTTTGGATGATTAATCTTTCATATGCATAAAATTTTAAGTTTAACATACCAAGAATCCAGCCTTTGCAGCACCCAGGGAGTTGGGGGCCCGGGTTCTTCCTCAGGGACCCACAGATGTGCACATGCTTCCTCGTCTAGACTAAGACTCTTCCAAAACACTAAACAGATATAAAAGACTGCTTTTGTGTTGGCACCTCATTCAGCTTATGTTACATAAACCTGACTCAAATCAAACATCAAATGCAAAGTACAATTCAGCATCAATCAACTGTAAAACAATACCAGCTAACTGCATAACCCTTGACAGTTATCTACCAGGAGGGTATTCCATGAAAGTAGCTAAGAAAGTAGCTGAAAAAGACTCAAACTAACGCCATGTCTAAACTTAGCCTCATGTCGTTCCATTAACACAGTTCAGCTGCAACTAATCAAGGCTCATACAAGGCAGACTTGCATAGTCTCACTTACTGCACACATCCGAGATTGTGAAGAAGCCCAAATGAATGGATGAATGATAGATTGATCAAAAGAGTTGGAAAGCATGTAAATCGAGAGTGGTATTTTATTCCTCCACAGAACAAACACTGCTTATGGAGCGGTATGAAGAATACAAAGATGCAATCATAAAAAAGGCAATAATGTGGCCATAAATAAAGCCAGGGAGTTGGCTTGGCAAAGAATTACAGACAGACTAAATGTGTAAGTCATGTTACAAGTACCTACCATGGTGGTACAGTGGGCTATGATGTCACCTCACACTGTGAAAGTTCCAGCTTCAATCCCCATAACTAACAGGGAACCTTCTGGGTTGAGTTCATGTGTCATTCTTACTGTATAATTTTATTATTTGAGCTTCGTAAAATACTGTATGAAATGTTTTGCTTTTTACTTTAATAAACTTTCAAAGTAAACTGTGACTAAACAAAATATAAATATATCTTCCTGTTCATATTATTTTAACAGGTTTTTTTCCAGTTTCAGTCATTTTACGCTTTTATTTCAATTATTTTGGAATTAATTGGAATGCCGTGACGTGATTTTTATATACTTTATTATGTTTATTACATGACATAAGTAGTGAGAGCTTGGAATTTCGTCAGATGGAATGATTTTTTGGGAATCTGTTCCCACACATCGAACATTCTTTGAGACAACGCTTAACTAAGCGAGACAGTTAACCTGTTCCAGAGCAGTCTTGTTCACTCACCTAAGTTACCATGGTAGCTCAGCAGGGATTCATTTAAGACATGTTGATAGAACGGAACCCCCACCTAAATGAGCCAAACTTGTCGAAATTAGTTTAGTTTCCCTAAATCCTGCTTCATGGAATATCCCCCTGGCTCTTAGTATCTTCTAGTCTTTAGTGATTATTACGCTTGCCTCCTGCGACCCTGGATAGGACAAGAGGTTGGATGTATGTATGGATGGATAGACCCTCACTTGTATCTTAATTACTATTACCTAGTGATTGGTTAATTGTCAATGGCCACCACCTTTTTCTTGTTTATCACTCGTCACGTGTGTGTGCCTGCCCTTGCCCTGTCCCTCAGAAGGTCATTGTATCTGCATGTAAATACTGCCTTGCACTTTGTTCCTGCGCTTCTTTCCCGCACTTTGTTCCCAAATTTCCATGCATGTGCTCAAAAGTGACTTTGGTGTTTTGTTTTTTCCTTGTGTTTAATTTAGCCCTTATTAGTTCTTGTTTGACATTCCTACCTTGAACATACATTACAGTGCATGATTTGCACTCTGCATTCATTCCATTTCCTATTGTAGCAGGAGGAGAATATGAGGTGTGTGCACCATTACGTTCCTGGGGGTGAGTAGCCAATAGGAGAGGGCACTCAGACTATAAGGATTACGGGATACCCCGGCACAGACTCTCCATGCTCCTTTTCGGCGGTCATTTCCATGGTTGGACTTCCGGTTCGTCCGCAGATTGGTGATAGGGACATTTGGTATCTGTGCAGTTAGCCTCTGCGACACTATGCCTGACGCTGGAAATAATACAGCTGGGTTTTCTCCCAAGGTGGTCCCATGTGCTGTGGTGCGGCAGTGACTGCTGCTTCATCTTACGTGGAACTACTGCTGCTCTGCCTACGGCGGCTCTGCTCTGCCTACTGCTGCTGTTTAGTGATGCTTGCACTGTTTCGTGCTTTGATCGCTTCTTGTTTGTCTTGTTGTACTCCGTCCAGCCTGTCGCTGATCTGCTAGCCAGCCGACTCATCGGCGGGTCCTTAGCTGGGGAGCTGTTTGGCTGGGGGGTGTGCGTCCGCGTGGGTGTGCATATGATGGGGTGTTAGAGGGGCTGATTGGTCCACAGCTTATCAATGGCTTGTTTCTTTTGTTGTTTAATTCTATTATATTCACATTTGGGGGGTATATTTCGTTTTATGTTTTGGATGGGCAATATGCATTTTCACTGTGTCCATTAATGTGAATTGTTTTGTTGTAGGTCATGTTGCCATGCATTTTATTTGTTTGGTTAATTTTTGCTTGTTTAAAACGCAGTGTTTTTTCTTTTTTGGGCTTTGTGTGTTGATTACATTTATGGTTTGTAGTTATTTTTCACCTGTGTGACTGCATAAATCCTTTGGGTTCCTCTGTGCTGTCTTAGGTTCCAGCACCCAGTCTTAGACCGGTAAGAAGTGGCTGCTGGTATCTTGGCTGTACTTTAGGTGTTCTGACTGACTAATCCTTTTTATGGTTTTAAATTTAATAAAATTTGTGTTTGGAACATCTTCTCTCTGGTCTTATGGTAAACGGACGAGTGTGCCTTGGCTCGGGGGTAGGGCAACCAAACTTTCTCTGGGTTTAATTCCTGGGGTGGCGTAGTCCAGCTGAATTGTGACCATTAGTACCGTTGTTTGGTACCATCCGGCAGTATCCCATTCTCACTCGCCACACTATATTTATTGATCCCAGTGTTTTGTTTTTGCTCGCGATTGAGTAGTCGAGTTTCCGTTGGAATAATCCCCTTTCACATAAAATCCTCTTAATCTGCCTCAGATTTATGCGAACATCATTCCTAGATGCGAGAACAAACTGAATGTCCATATATTGTAGACCAAGATCAAAGTAAAATTTGATTAAATGCTCTGTTTTCCTATCAAGTATGTTCTTTACACTGACTGATTACTCATGTTTCCAGTTCAAAGTCAACAGTTTTGCCTTATGTCGCATACATTTTGAGTTATAACACAAAAGTTGTGGGTTATAACTCAAATGTTGGGTTATAGCGCAAAAGTTTTTGGTTATAATACAAAAGTTTTGGGTTATGACGCAACGGTTTTGGGTTATAATGCAAAACATGACTTTTTTTTTTTCTTCTGCCATTTTTTTTCTCCTCCTTTGTCCTCTTAGGGGCTCCGTAGTACACAGACAACGATGCACACCGATTATTTTTGCGCTTCAAACCATTTCGTGATTTGTGCAATATCGTGTTAATAGCTAATATTATAGGCGCTGTGAGCTGTAATAGGTGATTTAGCATTTTGGGCTCATGGCGATTGATGCACATCGCCTTTGTCTCCCAGATTGCCTTACGTATGAATTTTAATTAATTTTTGAATGTTCGAATGTATCCGTATAATGTGCAATGGGACAATACATGAAAGTTTTAATAATTTTAAAACTAGACAAGACAGGCACTTCTACGTGAAGTGTGCTTTGATCAGTGGACTACACTTTCTCTCTAACAGCTATTAATTAATACATTGTATGCATATTACATGCCATAGGGGCAATGTGTTATGACCTGCTCGTTCGATGCTCCTGTGTGCCACAAGCCCCTCGTTACTTAGCGTTCATTCCCGATTGTGATCACCTGTTACTTCCTGCTCGTCTTGTGTATTTAGTCCGCGTTCAGGTCTGTTTTCCTAGGTCTGTCATTAACGTGGTTTTGCTGTGTGCTTCCCCCGTCTACCTGTCAGACCTAAATAAACCTCGGTTTGTCCTAATCAGGGCTCTCTCGCTTGCTTCCTCGGTCGCTCGCCCGCATGCAGTCATCACACAATGCACTAAAGGGACTAATAGCTCTGAAACAAAATGAGACAGCCATGTCCTATGAAGTGTGCATGGATCAGGGTAATCTGGGGGCAATGCACACCCCTTGGATTTTCAAGATCACTTTCTGTCTAACAGTTATAATTATTACATCGTTTCCATATTTACATGTCATTGCCCCATTTCATACATATTGATAGTTAATTGATAACACAAATTAATCCATAAATTGTGAAGTGTGATTTAGGCAGTGCGTCGTGGGACAAAGCAAATGTAATCAAGTAATTCAGCAGTGAAAGGTGTTTCGTAATCGGTGGGCATCGTTGTCTGAGTACTGGACAACACGATTCTATCATTAAAAACGCCCCATCTTACTTCCGTGAAAAGTTATTAAAAAGTTAGAATCTTGTTTCGAGATAGTTATCTCGTTATTTCGAGATACTAAGTCGAAATGTCGACTTAAATTTGACATTATTTTTCCCCAGTGGGGGAAATGGGCTTCCATAAAAATCAAGCTATAAAGACAAAGAAAAACCAGTTTTATCGTCTGTGCGGGTTTATGTAATTGAGCGCGTGCCCCAGTGTATTGCGCATTCCGCGCGCGGGCATTATAGGGATTAGTGGTGTGAGATGCTACAAGATTTGGCATCGATCTGATATCAAGTAAATATAGGGCAAGTATCGCCGATACAATACCGATATCGATTCTTTTTAATAATTAAGGTGGATGCATCATCAAATTGCTAAAGCTGAATTAATTTTAATTACCTTTAAGTGTTTTGTGATTTTTTTAAAATTAAATTAGTTAAAAACCAGGACAGAATTTGGGCAAAGTTTATGAGTAGGCTAAATAAATACTGTAGCGTGTCATAAACGGCATCTGTTGATTAAACCCCAAACTATTTCCGCTGTTTAGTTATTGCGAGTGTGTGTGTGCGTGCGCGCGCAAGTGAGCCTGTTTGCATGCCAGGAGCCTCCGGGAGCGGCAATTGAGAGCAGCAGCACTTACACAGACAGCCGTAGTGCATTCTGGAGAGAAATTGAAAACGAAGTATCGATCTCATTAAACTAGTATTGATCAATACCAACATTATCGATATTTGGATATGTCGGTATTGGGATCATTAATCGGGATCATTGCCCTCAACCCCTGAGGTGTAAAACCTCAAGGCTGCTGGCTGAGCCTCAGACACGTGCCATCAATACAGTACAGTATGTTTTCTATGCAAATTTTCTGTCTGGTTACAGGAGGTTCCTGTATATACAGTACGTGTTTCTCCTTATGCAGAAGGTGATGTGATATCACGTGCCATTTGGGTATCCAGTAATTCTACAGGCTCGCGTTTTTGTCATCTGGGTGGAAATGCACATATTATGTCTGCGATAAACAGGATCAGTTTGAAGGAGATTTTGGAGAAATACTGGAAAGCCTAAAGCTTGGTGGCATAAAAGAAGAGCTTGGCAATTCTACGGCATTTAACAGAATCACAGGGAGAAGTTGCTGTTATTTCTGCAAAGTAATACTGGTTTGAACAGTCGACGTGTTCTAAATTACTGTGATTCTTAAATTTATATAAGAAGAAACTTACGTACCACGTGTATTTTATTAAATGTGGGCGCAAATAGAGTATTAACTACTTATTAATTTATAACTGCGATCAGAAACGCGGCTGTAGCGCTGGGAGGTTTTTGTACGGCGTGTCAATCAGATTGAATCACTGTGGTGGACTTTCGGCGGCGGTACCAGACTGGATGTTGGCAGTAAGTATATCCAGCTTTTAATTATTATTATTGTTATGTGCAAGTATAATTATTATGTGCAAGTAGAAATCTTTAACACATATGCACACTTAAGTTCTGTTGTTATCGCAAATGTATTAGGGTGAATATCTGGGACTTCAATAAGAATATGATTCGGGTGATGTATATACAAGATAAAAATATTTAAAACATCAATTATATACTCGCTTGGATCAGGTAACACATTAGTTATTACATTAGTAATACAGGCCTATTACTTGTTAATAATATAATTATTAGGTCAGGTCGTACCTATAATATCAGATATCGAACAGCATGTTACTTTTCAGCATACTTCATTTGTCCAAGTGACACAAAGCGTGACATTTTCACTCGTTAGGTTTATGCCCATAGAATATTAGGTATATGACGGTTAGTTGCCTGTACTGCGCTGCTGCGAGGTTTTTGTACGGCGGCTGATGCGCTGTGAATTACTGTGGTACACTTTTGGCGGCGGTACCAGGCTGGAAGTTGGAAGTAAGTGCGCCTCTCTGTAATACTAATGTTTGAACATTAGTATTAATATCTAGTCGACACATGGTTTTAACGAGATAAGGCGGTTCTGGCAGATAGATCTGCAAACAACTATTATCATAACTGATAACGATTGTCGTTGTCCCGAAGATAATGCCTTGTAGTTTAAGATTTGCGATGCATATTTCGTAGTGTGTATGTTCGGTTTATACTTCGCATTATTTCAGTGTCTAAGTGAGTGAACAAGCGGTTATTAATGCATGTTAAAAGTATCTCAATCATAAACAATGTGATTGGTATATAAATTTGGATTCTGATACACAGTCTGACATAATAACCTGTAACAATATAAGTACTCAACGTGTATTTCATATTCACAGTTAGATTGTATTTTATACATTCATTTTATGACCCATATAAAATGGAATATGTTAAGCTGAGATGATGGACAAGGGCAACATTAGCCTATTTACTGTAGATTTTAGGAAGGGATCTGTTTTGTCATATGCAGAACTACTTATGTAATCACAGATTCTGTTAATCAGGGTGAGTATTGGTAAAATGGGATACCTGGCAAAATGGGACAGTTAAACTTTGCTGTAAATATATCCTCCTGAGACCCGACGCATTCATTTATGTCCATTGCAGTGGACATTTTGTTTTTGCATATATCTTTTCACTGATGTAAGGAAACGTATTTATTCCTGTTGTGCACTAACGATGACATGCTGTGAAATTAAAAATAAAAATAAATTTGAAAAAAGATGTCTTATTTCTTCCAAAGACAGAAAATCAGAATTAACCTAAAACTGAAGGACAGTTTTTTCCTTGGGTCTCAGGAGGATATGTATTTAGTAATACTTTATTTTCTCTTCTATATAGTGTTTTTGGGGCATTAATGTATTTAGAATGGTATCAAGACATTTAGATGGTTCTGTAATTTTTTCCAGAAAGGAAATATTTTAAAGTGTCCCATTTTAACAATACCCAACCTATGTCATATTCCACTTAGTGTATCTATTTATACTTAAAGTTTGTATTAAACTCTGAACTAAAGTCCCTTTGATGCCTCATAGGTAACAGAGCCCCCACCCTGACAGTCCTGCCCCCCTCCATTGTGGAGGTGTCCAGCAAGAACACAGCCACCCTGATGTGCCTGGGCAACAAGGGCTTTCCCTCCGACTGGAAGCTGAGCTGGAAAGTGGACGGTAACAGCAAAGACTCAGAGACGAGCCGCGGGCTCCTGGAGAAGGACGGCCTGTACAGCTGGAGTAGCAGCCTGAGCCTCACTGCAGACGAGTGGAAGAAGGCGGGCTCAGTGGTCTGTGTGGCCAATCAGGGCTCCCAGGTTCCTGTCACTCAAACGCTGAAGAGGGCCGACTGCTCAGAGTAGATGAGCTCATCTTCACCTGTGATGAGCAGCTGATTACTGTTTTACTGTGCTGTGCTACACGCTTCAGGTTTACTGATTACATAGAGAAAATAATGTGCTTTGCTTGATCCATGAGTGAATATCTTGACTAATGTTTTGTAGGCTTTTGTGTCTCCTTGTATTATCTCATGTGTTTTATTCATGAATGTTGCATAGATAAATAAAGATTTCATCCTGTCTGTAACAGAAACTGACATCAAAACTGGTTATTTTAACATGCACACAGTGATACCATCATGACACAGAACATGATCCTGAACCTCTCGGTTTAGATTTTTTTACTCTGAATATAAGTCTTCTATCAGAAGTAGAAAATCTTCTCTGTTGATCGTCCCTATTTTGTAGAAAATAAAGTAGATATATTGAGAGACTTTTATTTTAAGTTTGAAAAGGTTCATACTGAGCAGTTGCTATTGCAAACCACATAATGGGCTCATTCTTCATAAAACAGAAAACAATTTTAATTAAACTCAATTAACATCCCATAATTATCTCCAATGTAGAGCATACACATTCAATAAATATATTGCCACAATGTATCCAAATTAAAAGGTTTTTTAACACTAAAGACAGTCAGTGATCATGTGTGACAATCTGCTGCTCTGTGATACGGGCTGAGTCCCCACCTCACTCTAACCCCAGGGGGACTGGGGGAAATTTGCCTGCTCTATTCTGGGGGCAGCAGAACCTTCCTGCTCAGTTTATGCAAATGTGAGTTTCGCTCCAACGGCTGAGAGTTTAGTTTCAGGCCTTAAAACAGGCTGGACGGGGGCAGCTGTGAGGGGGTGGGACTGACCCCATTTCTGATCAGGGGACAGGAAGCCGAAATGTCAGCTACTCACTGGGTACATCAGTACTTTTTAAATTGTATAGGAGTAAATATTTTCTGTAAGATCAGTTCCAGAGTCCAGTTCACTAGTTACCTGCCACAGGTTTTTTTTAGCTAATCGTAACTCTAATGCCGTCTATGCTTTCTTTTATATCCGTTTATGGTTAGTCGGTTCACTCCTTTTGTGATCTGGATTTGTTTGATCAGTTCTGGTTTTCACTAGACCTGCAAGTATCAATTATTTATTTTTCAGTACTGACCTTTCATTATTATATAAAATATACTGAATTGTTTTGCAATGAGAATAAATCAATTTTCTTATCTGTAACAAGCTGAAAATAAAGCTGCCTATTCGTTGTCTCAGGAAATACATCGTTGAAAAAGGGCTTCTTTTCAAGACAAAACAACAACACTGAAAAGTAGGTACTCTTATTGTACTAAACATAACTTTACAAGCTAAGCAAAATAATCTCACAGAACTCGCCGATGCACCCAGACGTTTCTGTTTCAAACACTCTTTCATGCATATCCTGCTGTTATGTCACGCTGGTTTATATTTGCATTTTTCACAACGCATATAACCACTACTTAGCCATGTGGTAAATTCCAGGCCACCCACTGTCTGTGCCATTTTTCACCGGCTTCATTTCCCTGCCTTTTCTTCTCAGTTTAAGCCGACTTGCCACTAGGTGGCACCTGTGTTAATAACACGGACTTCAAGTCGCCATGAAACATTAATGGAATTCATTCTAATCATTTTTATTTTTAAAATGATCAAAATAATGAATGTTGTAGCCCTAGCTTTCACTTTTGGTTTAATTTTTGATTTCATATTCAATCGTGTTTATATTCTAAATATAACTACTAGAAATGCCTGCGATGGGTTGGTGCCTTATCCTGGGTTGCTCTCTGCCTTGTGCCCATAGCCTCTGGACCCCCCGCGACCCTAAGTAGGACAAACACTTATATAAAATGGTTGTATGGTATTAAAAATGCTATGCTTTTGTGTCTTTGTACAAAGAAGGGACATTCTTTGTTTTTATTATGTCCTTCTACTGTCACCAAATATTTGGATATAAAGTAGTCAGTCTCACTGTTTTACTATCGTGAGGTTTAATGAGATCGAGTTACCACTGTACTGTCCTACTCAAATGATACATAAATAACTAACAACATACAAATAATCATGCAAAACTCTGATAAACACCAAAATGGGACACCGACTTCAAGATGTAACTCCAGATGGTTCGGTCCTACTGGACTCCTACAAGGGCTCATATCTTATATAATTCAGTTCACTACATTTGGTCAACTACAATTATGGCTTTGCATATGTACAGGACAGGGAAAGTGATCATATATACATTATCCAAGTAGTCTCAATACATAATTCACTATTAAATAGATAATATTTGTATGTATTCAGTATGATGTTAGTTTGATCTTCACTGGGGGGGCTTTGGATTAACTTCAGCACCTGCAGTGAGTCCCAGCTGCAGCAGTGCAGTCACTGTGCCGCCTGACTGAGGGAGGTTTTTGTACGGCTCTGTATCACTGTGTGAATGGCCAGTTACTACCAATGTTATGATCACTCTGACAGTAATAATCTCGTGCATCTTCAGCCTGGACTCCACTGATGGTCAGAGTGAAGTCAGTACTAGATCTGCTGCCACTGAATTGAGATCCAGAGTTTCAGATATGTATGGCATGTATTAGGAGTTTAGGAGCTTCTCCAGGTTTCTGTAGATACCAGGCTAAATAATTACTGCCATACACAGCCGGACTGACTTTACAGCTCATAGTCACAGTCTGTCCATGGAGAACAACCATCACTGCAGGAGTCTGAGTCACAGTGATCTGACCACTGGATTCTGAAAATAAGATTAAAATGTAAACATGTTAGTACAAAAGTTACAGCAAGTCGATTCATGTAGTAGAACAACTTAAATCATCAACAATAAATGAATGAATAAATGAATCTATTTAGCCTCAAACCAAAACATGATTGGCAGATTCAGATGGTGCAGGCCTAGTGGAAGTTTGGTGGGCAGAGCACTTCTTGGGTGGACCCACTTCTAGATCCGTCTGGGAGAATGGCAAAGCATTTTATCTGTAAGTATATCTGCTAGTTATGACAAAAAAAGCTGTATGACAGCATGTAACTACTGCTGTTAATGAGTTCATGTGGGCGGAAGAATGTGAATGTGAAAATTCGTGAATAATACTCGCGCACCCCTAACCTCAACCCCTAGCCTGAACGCTAACATAAAAAGTCTACTTATTACCATTGTCTAAACAAATAGTACTGCACTGTATACTTTTGTCAAATTCCTTTGTCATTTCCTATGTAGACTTTTTATATAAATATACACATTTTTAATCCATCCTTTCATATATCTGTTTTGTGAAACCACTTCTTTTCGCTTTGTTCATGCAAAGCCTTTAGGCACCTAGTTCCTGGTTCAGAATGGGCCTTCCATCTGAACGATCGCAAAACCTTGAGGTGCCTGTGCAAAGTAGACAAACTAATAACAATGCAATTTATGTTACTTAAAGCTGTGAGTATTTCCCATGTGTTTCCGTTTATAGCAAAACTGTAAAGCAATATACACTCACCTAAAGGATTATTAGGAACACCATACTAATACAGTGTTTGACCTCCTTTCGCCTTCATATCTGCCTTAATTCTACGTGGCACTGATTCAACAAGGTGCTGAAAGCATTCTTTAGAAATGTTGGCCCATATTGATAGG
>JABFEA020000043.1:33941831-33952835 GCA_019775915.2 Cyphomyrus plagiostoma
TGGGAGGAGGCCCCGGGGAAGACCCAGGACACGCTGGAGGGACTATGTCTCTCTGCTGGCCTGGGAACGCCTCGGGATTCCCCCAGAGAAGCTGGAGGATGTGGCTGGGGAGAGGGAAGTCTGGATGGGGTTGATACAATTCAGGTGCTGATGTTTACTACATCAGGATTAAACACAAAATACAGCAGGAAGGAAACAGGAGGGTTCCAAAGGACTATCAGTGACCCCTGCTGGTCATACCAGGGGATGACAGGACAGGTCATGACACCAAACAGAAAGGACAAAGACCAAACCACAATGGAACCAAAAAAATCACATGATGCATGACCAGACTGGAGACATGGGATAAACTGTACACTAGGCAAGACATGAGGGTCAGAGCCACCCTGATGAAACAGACAAAACATGGGACCAGACCAAGGACATCTGCTGCGAGAATACAGCCAGGACAAATACAGAAGAAGTGGGCACAAATCGAACAGTGTGGTCCTAGCTTGGGTCAGGTGTGGAAAAAGTGGCCCTTCCTGGGCTGGGAGCCTGGGACATGGGCAGAGAGGTCCTCTTGGGTCCCACAGCCTGGAGCACTTGTGTAGAGACCCTGAGCCAGCAACCTGGGTCTCTGACTGCAAAGACCCTCTTGGGACAGGCTCTGGAGGCTTGGGAGAAGTGGGTGTGGCCCCTCATGGGCCAGACTCTGGAAGATCAGTTCAAATGCTGGCCCCTCTTGGACTGGGCTCTGGAGGCACAGCAGAGGCAGAGACATCCGCCCCCTTCAGTACGACATGGTACTGTCTTCCTCCCCTTGTGCCTTTTCTCTGCAGTAAAATTTCCTCCTGCTCCAGTCAAATCGCTCCAGGCTCGCTCCAGTTTAAAAGAGGGACAAATAATCTGCATTCCTAACAAATATTACCTTAAACCAAAGCCTTATATCATAAAAAAATATGAGCTACAGCAATATTGCCACTCAGAAAATATTTATTTTTAAGCAACATATAGGCAACAGCGGACAGGTTTGGCAATGGCATTCCACACAAAAATAGGCTTAAACATAATGTGTGCTTAATAGCCTAAAGAATATACAGGCGAAGCTTCGACCTTTTAAATTCCTAAACTTTTTTCTGTTGCTGCGTCTCTCTTTAAAATAAAATTTCACTGACAGCGTTACATGAAATTAAAAAAATTCTATTAGACCTACTTTAAATGACAATATGACTTTATTTGATTACCAATATTTACTTTATAGGCTTTTATACTTTACTTTATAGACTTGATATGCTACAACCATATAAAACTTGCTCACGTTTTGCTCTGGATACCGCCTGTTCACGTAGCACACTCTCATGTTTCTGAGAAAAGTGATTCCAAAGTGAATCTTTACTCACTGAAACAGTTTCACCACATTGTTGTTCTTGCTCTACATTATTGTCATCTGTACATTTGATAAGAATAGTACACTTGTATGATTTATCAGTTTCCTTTGTGAAAAACTTTGCGAATTCCATCTCAGCCAATTTGTTTAACAGTCTTGATAATTGTACAGATGAATTCTAGGTAGATTTTGGCACTCCTCAGAATCGTAGTGTGAGCGGTATCGGAGCGAAATTGAAGTGAGACAGAGCGACCGCTCCAGCCTTAATTAAAAAACCGTTCTGCTCCTCGCTCATGGTCTGCTCCGCTCACATGCTCTGCAGCACAGTGAGGTGTGAACACATAAAGTGTCAAGGGCAAGTCACAACGAGCAAGAGAAGTCACCAGCTGAGATATCCTTGGAACTTGTAATCAGGAACCAAGTACTGGCATTTCCGTGTGAAAATACCCTTTGTCAACAAACCCTCAAGTTGAATGGTACCTGCAGTCAGTCCATCCAGGTCAGCGACTTTGTGGGTGTTTATCCTTTGAGCAATTGATCTCACCTGTTGAGGCTGTAGAACCAGTGACCACTTCCTTACATGAGAATATGGTATAAGGAGCAGCACTTCCCTCACTGGTATCATAATATGTAAAGAACTGTTTCAGAGCATTAAGGAGATCTGTGTCTCCTGATGGCTGTAGGTTGTCATTCTTATAGTCAGGCAGTGCCTTGACTCCACTCCACATGTCATGGGGGTTGTTATGCACATTGAGTGTTTCTCAATGTGCTGTTTGTTTTTCTGTTTGGCTTTCCTAAAATCTTTCATAAGGTTACTATGAGATGTGCTGTAAGCTTATGGGTCTCCTGATCTAAGCTGTGTGCTGTTCTTTCACGCAACGTCTATCTACAGCTTCAGGTTGGAAGACACATTTAAGGTCCTTTTGTGTGAGAACACTGGCCCTCATTCACCAACTGTTCTTACGAACAAATTTGTTCTTAAACCCCGCGTACGCACTTCTTAAGGAAGATTCTGACATTCGCCAATGTTTTCTTATCTGAATTTGTTCTTAGCTAAGAACGGAATCTACACACACTCAAGACCAATCGTACACACATTTGAGTAATGACAGTTTGTTCAAAATAATCGGTTATAGCAGTTTTGTTCATTGTACAGTTCATAAAATGAAAGTATCTGAATAATTTAACTAAAATACTAAAAACTAAACTAAAATATAAAAAATAATTTAAATGTGTAAAAATTATTTTCATGGTAGTAACGGCGATCATGCGGATTATAAATAGGTCTGTTTCTGCTCATTGGCCTTGCTATCAAAATGGCATTCGTTACTTCTTGAAGAGCGAATCGTGCTCTGAAATTCTGCTATGTGTGAAGATCATTTATATTTATTTGGCACACAGCGTTCACAGAGAAGTTGATATTTTTCTATGTATCAGTTTCTTTGGGGCTTTATATCCACTGGTTATGCTACTAAATAACATGTGTAACTTGCATTTTACTCCTGTACAGTAAGATCCAGTTCAAAGGACCTGGCAAAACACTCTGTTATATCCAAAGTCCGTTATAACCAGAGATGCTGTGTGCCCAGAACACAACTACAGGACACCATTTAGTCATGCCACACCTCAGCAGACACACTTGTGGTATAAATTATTATGTTGTACATATAGTAATCCAACTTTACCTCAGCAGATGCGTGACTATTAATAATCCCAACTTCGTATCTGTGCTGGATATCACCGGCATGCCGCACGCCTTGTCGGCAGAGCCGTTATGTCCGCTATAGCCGAACAAAACTACAGCTAAAAGCGGCACTGGGGACTAAATTGTTTGTCTGTTATAAGTGAAATTCCATTAAATGCTAGTCCGCTATATCTGATACTTTTAGTGCGTTTGATCATTTCTCTCTAAGTCAGAACTCGGATGAAAACATAATGAAACGTCATAAAAAACGTCACTTCCCATCGGAAACACGCCTCTTTTATGAAGTTGATATCGGACAAGATTTTGTTGTCCGAGTTGCCACTGCAACGTAATTTCGACAAGGCGGCTTACACACTCTACAGTAATTCTATTTTATGAATATTTAAAAATGTTTATTTTGTTAAATGTATTAATAGATATAAATGTAATTGCACGTGTTCCATTCATACCATATGATGATCATAAACAGTATCCAGGCATGCAATATGAGTTGTTAATGTCTTTGGTTTGTTTGTAGTTTGCTTGCCTCTTGAAAAAAGAATCTCTCTATCAATGTACTAAAATATTTTATAAAGCTTTTAATGTGGTTTGACTAGTTCATGTTTCTTGTTTGTTTGTCTCATGGGAAAAATAATCTCACTCCAAATCTGCTAAAATATAAAGCAACATCACACAGCAACGTATTCATGGAGGCAGCCATGTTTGTTCCAAAATGTGGGTGACTCGAACGGGAGATTGTCGGGTGTGATGTCACTCAACTTGGAATTTCTGAGTTCCGAGAGAAAAACAAACGCACCATTTTTCTGCGTGTTCTTAAAGGTGCACGGCTGGAACCAGCAGACCTCATCTGTTATAGATGATATTCCGTTACAAGCGAAACCACTATTACAGGATTTTATTCTATTAATACTTCTACTTCAGCATTACTGTTTTTTTCCTCTTAGTGCCAAGTGGGTCTTCGCCATTCCTTGCACACTGCCCTACAGTCTTATGCCCTTTTATGGGAAATTGCAGGGCGTTTCCCTATGCTACTTAGGACAAACTGGCACGCGCTTTCAGTTACCAAGACATGTCACTCACCATTCTTAAAAACAAAGGTGCGAACAATTCTGCTACTTGATGAATCCGACGTAAGTTGTTCTTAACAAATTTCCCAGGAACAAATTTAAGAGAATTCTTAAGAAAATATTGGAGAATGAGGCCCATTCTCTGTTAAAAAAAAAGCATGTATCCCACAACCGCCAATGTACATTTCTCCAGGTCTGCTGCCTGAGCAAACAAGTCCCGGTTAGTGTTTTCAAAGCAATCCAGCAGCACTGAGGTTGTTCCCCCAGTCTATTCCCAAACAATTTTGATGTATGCAGTAGATCCTTTAAGCCCCCTAAGTTGGGAGCTGGAGCCGCCATGGATCTGACTTGCTGCTCCAGCACATTCCAGAGATGCTTCATAGGATTCAGATCTGAGGGATTTGGCAACCAGGGCAACAGCTTGAACTCTTTGTTATGTTCTGCACACCATTCCTGAACAGTTTGTGCGGTGTGGCAGGGCACATTATGCCATTGACAGATACCGCTACTTTGGCAATACCAATGCTATGAACAGGTATATGTGGGCTGCAGCAACATCAGGATAGGTGTCATGTCATGGTCACCAAAGTCTGTTACTAGTTAATGGTTTTTCCCCCCTCCAACCACAGCCAGTAGGTGCTCACCACCGCTGGCAAGCCTTGCTGTTACAGAGAAACTCAGACCTAGTCATCTGGCCATGAAAATTTGTCCCTTGTCAGTAGGGCTGTCGCAATCACGTAGTGATGTAATCATAATTATATGGCACATATGCAATAATATCCAGGGCTTTAGATAACAGGTGAAACATTTCTGTGGATTGGCTTTTCACTACAATATAAATATTTACTTACGGCAACATTTTGGTAAGCAAACTAGCAGTGCACCCAAAAGTCAGTAGTGTGTATAAATTCAACATATCCTTATGTTTTTTAAATTCGGGTAGCAGAGCACATCACATACTATTGCTTTGGTAAATCATGAAAGCGATAAGCACTGAAGTGGCGGTGAAGAAACAGACAGCCACAATATCTTTTGAAAGAGAAGATATTGTGGATAAACAAGGTAAAAAGATGTTGGCGGTGTGGTGGTACATTTTGCAGTTTAATTTTTGCAGTTTAACACTGTCATTAAACATAAGGATATGCCGAATTCATACACACTACTGACATTTGGGCATCGTAATACGCACCTCATTAATATTTAAGAAACAATACTAATCTGCTTACCAAAAAGTTGGCATCCGAACAAATGTTTCACTCATTACCTAAAGCCCGGGTGATTATTGCACATGCACCATATAATTGTGATTACATAGCGACGTGATCGTGACAACCCTACTCAGTTCTTCACGCTTACCCATTTCTCTTACCTCCAACTCATTGCCTATGAAAAGAGGCTGTTCACTTGTCACTTAATATATCCCATATTGACCCTTTGATTAGCGCAATTGTCCTCCGAAAATAACTCGTATTCATATTACCTATGAATGGTTATAATGTTTCACCTGTTTTGTCTATTCTCATGCTCTTATGATTCTCATGATTAAGAAAGCCCCTTTCTTTAAAGTTAATTCCTTAACAAAACTGAAACCAGTGGGGATAAAAATAACAACAGGGAGGGATGAGTTTTCATTGTCACATTTATGTTGCACTTGCTTCCACTGTTTTAAAGTGAAGTTGTGTGCATCACGTCTTGTTAGGCGCGGTGGATTGTGCTTTTACCTGAGTAATCATTTGTCTCTTCCAAGGAGAGACCTTCAACAGTTTGATGGAAATCCTCTTCAATGTCTTGCCTTTTTGAGAGCCTTCAAGCAGAGCATTGAAGATAAAACTATACCCAAGTGATTGCATTTTCTGGAACACTACACTCAGGGGCAATGAAGAGAGCTTATAAGGAGCTGTCAACAAATGGCACCAGAGAGGGGTTATTCAAAGGCAAAGCCTTGTTGGAGGAATATTTTGGTGATAAGCAGAAGATAACTTTGGCCTATTTCCAAAAGGCTCTTATGACCACCAGTTAGGACAGAGAATGTAAAGGCATTACAGGCCTATAGCCTCTTTTTGAGAGGATGCAGAGAGAATGCCATGAAAGACGTTCAGTTTATGTCTGAGTTGGATGAGGGTGTGTGCATCATGTGGTGTTAGATGTGGTGGATTGTGATATGGAGTACTCGTTTAATGGAGCAAGAGATGTGGTGAGTCACAATTTTTGTTGACCACTTATTGCTTTCATGTTTGCGAATAATGAAATAAATCATTTTTACAAGGTAATACGGATTATCCTTCTTGGAAGCATAGAAGGAGTTTCAGACTGACTATCCTAATTTAGCCTATCGGTGATGCGTTATGGAAATCGCCCAAACGCTCATAGTGGGTGAGATTATTGTTGACCGGTCCAGCTCACTTCTAACTAGTATGCTCATTGGTTCTTATTAAGGTAAATCAGTTTTTGACCCATAAATTAAAGAATACACTGAAAATCAATATTTAATTTTCGAGGCAAGATCTAAGTACTAACTTTCAGTCAATCAGTTTTGTTTAGCCTATTATCTTGATGAGGAAAGGGTTTTTTTTTTTAGAACTGCCACAGAACTTTTCCTACAGAGCTTCAGTTTTCCGTTAACTTATGACAACAGGGAAACAGTTTCTTATCAGTTTGGGACCAAGCACCTCTGTGCTGGTTTGTTGTTTGGGGGAACGTGATTAGTGTTTTCCAATACAGGTCCTCGTTGACTTATGACCTATCCAATTTACGACCAATCGACTTTACGACCATGATCGCAGCTCGTATGTCTGGCAGCGCCAATGTTGCCCAGCTAGGCGTACGACAGTTTGCGCACCAGTTCCCGACCATTCCTGCGCGCGCTAAGCCGCTAACTGTTATCCCAGTAACAGTATAACTATAATGAGCCAAGAAAATCATGATGTATAACAATAATGAACAGAGAAAAGTATGATGTATAACAATACAAAATGAACAAAGAAAATTATGATAAGGAATGACAGATTTTTATAACGATACATTACTGTACAGTAGGCTATACATATGCGACCAGTCAGTCGTAACCAATCATGGTCGTAAGTCGACGACAACCTGTACCAGTGGCAATGTCGATCCTCACACATAGAGAATAGAAACTGTATGATATTCTGTTCCCTACTAATGAAAATCTACAAAAACTGAAACCAAAAAGAAAAGCACAATCACAAGATGGGTGATGAAAATCTACTCTCAAACATACAGGAATCACAAGAAAACACACAGACTATGATAAAGAGCCAAAAAGATTCATGCTCTAACTGGCTGGAATAAGAATCATACAACATGATAGTTGTTGTAGGTCTTGTCTTGGATCTAGTTTCAACATTTAGTGCAAATTCCTACAACGCAAATTCTGGAAAACTTGGGACGTTCTGTAAATTTCAATGAAATGAAAACTAAAAGACTTTCAAATCACATGAGCCAATATTTTATTCACAACAGAACATAGATAACATAAATGTTCAAATTGGGAAATTGTAGACCTTTATCCACTAAATGAGCTAATTTCAAATATGATGCCTGCTACAGGTCTCAAAAAAGTTGGCAAGGGGGCAACAAATGGCTGAAAAAGCAAGACAGTTTAAAAAGATTCAGCTGGGAGAACATCTAGCAACTAGTTAAGTTAATTGATTTCAGATCTGTAACATGATTAGGGATGTCTTAGAGATGCAGAGTATCTCAGAAGTAAAGATGGGCAGAGGCTCCCCTGTCATGTCCCGATCATCCGCGCCTCCTGTGTGCCACGCCCCCTCGTTAACCCGATGTGGATTCCCGGTGTTTCCCAGCTGTCTTTGATTGTTGTCATTAGTTCATTGTATTTAGTCCGCGTTTCCGTTCTTTTCCGGAGGCCGGTCATTGAAGTTATGTGTTTGGTGTATTTGTTTCTGCCTGCCATCTCCCTGGAATTAAACCCCGTGTTCCCCGCTTCCTGGCTCTGAGTGATTCTATCTACGCTCGGGGCGCCCGCACCTTATAACAGAATGAGGCAGTAACGAGAGACAGGTGAGAACAATCAGGGGAAAACGAAAGGTAACGAGGTGGGCGTGGCACACATGAGGATCGGACAGAGCAGGACGTAACATCTCCAATCTGTAAAAGAGTGTGTAAAAAGATTGTGGAATACAGTGGTCCCTCGTTAATCTAGTTACGTTACGTTCTAGTTACGTTCTAAAAATAACCCGCAATAGGCGAAATCCGCGATGTAGGATTCTTTATTTATAAATTAAATATTTTTGTAGTTAGAGCACTGGAAACCTGTTTACGACCTACTAAATACGGTTTTTAACATTATTAGAGCCTTCTAGACATGAAATAACACCCTTTCGTCACCATTACTTTATGACTGCTGGACACAGAAGCAGGAATGGGGAAACGAGGAATCAGGATTGAATGGTATATTTGAAATGACTCCAAATGCAGGACACAGGAACATGTAACATCAAAACGTCAATGACTGACCTAGGGTTATACACACTGACGTGGACTTCAAACAGAATAAAATTGACTGAAAACAGCTGGTCACGATCGGGGTTGCATATGTGGTTAATAAGGGGGTGTGGCACACAAGAGGATCAGACAGACAGGTCATGACAATTATACTGGTATTACCCAAAATATTAGAAAAATAACAGAAAGAAATAAATATTAGATGTTATAGATATCATATTGTTATTATTGTACATTTAATTACGAAGCGCAAAGGCCAAAAACCTTTATTGGATGCCCATGGTCTTCAGACTGTCAGATGACACTGTATCACTCATCGGCATTATTGTTTCAATGACATTATTAAATGGGTCCAGGAATAGTTTCAGAACCACTGTCGGTAAACACAATCCGCCATGCCATCTGCAGATGCCAACTAAAGCTCCATCATGCAAAAAGTCATATTTGAACATGATGCAGAAGTGCCATTGTGTCCTGTGGGCTAAGACACATTTGAAATGGACTGAAGTGGGAAAGTGTTCTATGGTCAGATGAGTCCAAATTTGACGTTCTTGTTGGTAATCATGGATGCCATGTCCTCTGGGCTAAAGAGGAGGGAGACCTTCCAGCCTGTTATCAGCGTTCAGTTCTAAAGCCAGCATCTCTGATGGTATGGGGGTGCACAAGTGCATACGGTATGGGCAGCTTGCATATTTTGGAAGGAACTATGAATGCTGAAAGGTATATAATGGTTTTATAGCAACATATGCTCCCCTTCAGATGATGTCTATTTCAGGGAAGGCCTTATGTATTTCAGCAGGTCAATGCAAAACCACATACTGCAGCTATTACAACAGCATGGCTTTATCGGAGAAGAGCCAGGGTGCTGAATTAGCCTGCCTGCAGTCCAGATCTTTCCTATAGAAAATATCATTAAAAGAAAAATATGTCAAAGATAACCACAAACTCTTTAACAACTGGAAACTTACATCAGGCAAGAATGGGACCAAATTCCAACACCAAAACAGAAACTCATAACCTCAATGTCCAGATGTCTTTGAAAAGAAGAGGAGATGCTACACCATGGTAAACATGCCCCTGTCCCAACTATTTTGAGACCTGTAGCAAGCATCAAATTTGAAATTCTCATTTTGTAAATTCTAAAATTTCTCAGTTTGAACATGTATGTTATCTATGTTCTGTTGTGAATAAAATATTGGCTCATGTGATTTGAAAGTCTTTTAGTTTTCATTTTATTCAAATTTAAAGAACGTACCAACTCTTCCACAATTTAGGTTGTATTAATACAAAAAGAACTTAAGATTTATTTTCAAACACGTATAGCCAGATGTGAATTAATTGGCTGCATTACAGACATAATGAATTCAAAATAACAGTGATGGCAAATACTAGTTCTGGTTCAAAGCCTATGTTGTACTTAAAGCTGAATATAACTAATTTCCTAAATTATCATCTATTTCCGACAGCAGTTCATCCAACAGAGGGCACATGGCTGGGGAAACCCTGGACAGGATGCCAGACCATTACACGGTCCACTCTGAAAAATAACCAGATATTATAGACAATCAGTTCAAACAACCACTGTGTCAATTCTGAAAGAAACCCATACAGAATCCTAATCACTGAGCTGCTGTACAACCATCCAAATGTAGGAATATAAAAAAATTTAAATACTCTCGTATAAAGCTTCCAACAAAAAGGTCAATTTTATTACTACATATTTGTCACACACAGACAGGTGATTATGCCCACCTAAGTGGGACACAGCTGTAACCACTTCATGTGAACTTCACTACTGCATAAAAACATTCAAGTCCGGAAGGCGGCGAAGTATTGTTGCCATTGTCTTTAAAGTGCTTTACCGAGCACTCTCTTGTCTTTCGTTTCTCTTGCCTTCACTGCCTGCCCCACCTGCCCTGTTTACCTTGTCCCACTGCCCTGGATCCCTCGTCTTCCCGGCTCCTTCCTGTTCCTGTTTCTCGTCTTTCCCGTTCCCCTGTCTGGTGTGCCAACATAAGATTGACCACCCCAGCTTCTAACCGTCTTGGACCGTCCCCAACTACATCTTTAGCTCGTGTCTTGGTTTTGCTTGTTGTTGGATTTCTAAATACAGTGGTACCTCAGAAATTGAACTTAATCTGTTCAGAATCCTAAAAAGTTCAAGTTCTGATTGAATTTTCCCCATAAGAAATAATGGAAAACCAATTAATTGGTTTCCGGCCCCAAAAAAATTACACCTACATATGTTTTTTTGTTAGCATTTAAGCACAAAATGGACAAAGGATAAAACAAGAAGAGCATACACTCACCTAAAGGATTATTAGGAACACCATACTAATATGGTGTTTGACCCCCTTTCGCCTTCAGAACTGCCT
>JABFEA020000043.1:33952935-33972708 GCA_019775915.2 Cyphomyrus plagiostoma
CCCTAAATGCATTGAAGCAACTGCCATGTGATTGGTTGATTAGATAATTGCATTAATGAGAAATTGAATAGGTGTTCTTAATAATCCTTTAGGTGAGTGTATACTGTACTAAACACGTCTAAGCACATTTATCAAAACAGTAATTTGTAAAGAAAATAAATGTATCCAAACAATATGTAAAGTTAAAAAACAAAACAATGTGTCCTGATCCGATCGTCCACTCCTTCCGTGAGCCACGCCCCCGTGTGATCAGCTGTTTCTGGTTGTTGTCCTTAGTCCTATGTATTTAGTTCGCGTTTAAGTTTGTTTCCCCAGTCCTCCGGTCATTGTATTATCCATCTACGTTTAGCCTGCCTTACCTGTAATTAAACCCCGTATTCCCCGACCCTGATGTCTGCGCCTTTGTCTCCTTTCTGTCCGCACTTGGCATGACAATATTATTATAATTAAATGTAGTGATGGTTTATTATTAATGATATTAAAATAATTAATAAGAAATCTTTATTTTTAAATGTATTTTATTATATAGTAATAATTACTGTTACTGTCTATCATTGTCTAATTATATTTTTACTGTCTAAATAGTTTTCAGCTATTGTAGATCGCTCCACCGCATTTACAATACCCCTTTTATAAATAGCTGACTACGCCACCCCAGAGACACTGCACCTGGGGACAATGATGATATCCAGCTCGCAACTACAGCACACAGGTTTGATTCCCTGGAGAGGGCCAGAGACGTGAATCAGTAAAAGTTATTTTATTACATTCAATGAGAGAGTCAATATTCCACACTACACACAATGGATCTAAAACACCTTTGGTGCCAAATCCCTGCAGCAGACCACGCCAGATAAAACACAACTGATCTCTAGACCAGGAATGCTCTACAGACGGGGCCTCTGAGGGTACCAGATAACAGTGACTTATACTGCACATGTACACGGGTGAGGTCCACCACCAGCCAGGAGGATTCCGCTGAAGGCTACTAGCCCTTAAACACAAGCGAAGAGACAGGACACCAGGATAGTATAGTACAGCCACTTTTCCTGCTACTCCATAACACGCCGCCTGACCACCCAACACTTAACCAAAATACAAAATCACAGCAATTGAAATAAATAAAAATAAATCAAAAATACACAAATTAATCCATACAATACATTAAATCAAACCAGAAAAAAAACAAAATACAAAATCTTGAGCCAGCTTATAGGTTGTACACAGAGATCGGCTGCGGAAACGCCGCCATTGCAGGAAGCTCTGGGCACCAAGCTTCCATGCTGAGCTACCCCCCAACACTAACACAGGCTGGGTGAACTCCCCAACGAGTCCACGCACTCCAACAGGATACGCCATTGTCAATAGCGTGTAAACAGACAGACAAAACAGCAGCGATGTCCACGTTCCCAGTAAATCTGCAACATTAAAATTATTACAGGTCATACTAACAATGAATAACCCTGCTAATATCCCCGATGTACACCGCTGGGGCTGCCAACGCCAACTCCCCAACTACAAAGAGATACGCTACTTAACGATGGTAGGTATAATCGCGGGGCACGCATATTAAAGCCAAACGCTTACTGGCAACAGGACAAAGCTCCCCAAAGGTGTGCATTACACTAACTGCTCGACCCCAGACATACCACATTGATGGGTAAGGGATGATAACGAGTGCGCCAATTAACCCCCTGCACACTCACTCCACATCTCCTACTTGCACCGCCAGCAACAGGAACCGCGTTAGCACCATACCTAGCCATCTACCCACTTTATACAGCACTAGCCCCGCCCAAAACACAGGGGAACCAATAGGCACAAAGGGATCAGTATTCCCCACTTTACTACATAAACATGCACAATGTTATCACAGCAAATGCGAGGCTGAGACCGAAGTGTTACACTTTGTTTATGGTGTGAGATATACCACGTGACTCATTTCCCCGTACCTACAACTTATCTTAGGTTGGCGTTCATGGTTCGACTTCTGAGATTCAGATCGAGTTCTGGATCACTTTTTCTTGGAACTGGTTGAATTGACTTTTAAGAAATTTGAGTTCTATTGAGTTCAAGAACTGAAGTATCACTGTAAATCCAAGGTCTTGCACAAACTGGTTCCTGTCTCCTCCTGATGTCTGACAATTGTTCTGGCATTAAGTGAAATACAGCACAGTCAATGGCCTTAAGCAGTTCTTTTCCACTGAAAACTAGCTATTAAATATAATATTTTTGTTATAGCCCTTGGCCTGAATTATTCCTGTCCCTGTTACTATGTTGTATCACACGCTTCTATATGCATGCTTATTGTCCTTTTGGCGAATCATTGACTGTGAGAGTTATCCATGAAGGCACAGGAAATTCTGATATTTATTTATTATGATATTCACTGAATGGGGTGGCATGGTGGTGCAGTGGTTAGCACCGTTGCCTCACACCTCTGGGACCTGGGTTCCGGTCTCTGCTTGGGTTTCATGTGTGTGGGGTTTGCATGTTCTCCCCGTGTCATCGTGAGGTTTCCTCCGGGTACTCCGGTTTCCCCCCACAGTCCCAAAACATGCTGAGGCTGCTTGGAGTTGCTAAATTGCCTGTAGGTGTGCATGTGTGAGTGACTGGTGTGTGAGTGTGCCCTGTGATGGGCTGGCCCCCCATCCAGGGTTGTTGCTTCTGGGATAGGCTCTGGACCCCCCTCACTGAAAGAAAATCAAAGGTAGGATATCTCCTCTTACTGGATGACCCTAATGGAAGTTCAACCAAGGAGACCTCAATATATAGTTGACAAGTGATTATTTGTTGAACAAATTTTAATGAGTATGTGAACAGTGATTTGGCGAAGCCCGTCTCTTGGTCGTTGGTTCCATTGACTCTGAAGCTGCCAGATCTGGCTGGGCGACCAGGCAGGAGGCGAAGGAGCCAAACCCCGGACCAGGACAGGGAGCCAAAGGTGGTGGCGGGGAGGAGGCAGGAGAACAAATAGCTGTAGCAGTGAAGTGGGTTAGATTTACTCTTTATATAAAACCTGGATCGCTGTGATTGGACAGGCTGGCGTTCATTACGTCTCCTTGTTTGAACTTTCGTATTCACTTTCATGTATATAAAAATATGTATACACATAAAGCTCCATTAGCTGCAGAAACATAATGCTTGTTTTATACATTCCATATCTAATTTATTATACATTTAAGATTGTTAGATGATGTAGTCCAAGATCTGAAATATGGCTTCCAATATTTCCAATTTATTAAATATTGGATTTTAAGCAATACATAGAAAAATGCACACATCAAATGGGAGTGGTCCATAGTCTAGGGGCAATAGACTTTTTCCTGGCCTGGCTCTGATTTCACAATAATGTTGACGGTTTTCTTTTTAATGACATATTTCATTGGATGGAAAAGTCATTGAAAGATCGACATTTCCTTTCAAATCTATTTTAATGGAGTTAGAGGCATTTACTTGAAGTAATGAATTTTGTCAAATGCCGAAATCATTTAGACATTGTCAAGAAGGGGACACTGAAAGCATTGGTTATCATTTCATAAGACAATCATTTCACTGTCATAAGACATTTAGCTATATGTTGGCATTATCAGTTTAATATGCTTTGAGCTCTTTCAATGGCCAGTCAGTGCAAAATTAACAGAGTTAGTGACAAGACTTTTTATGTTGTTTCTGCATGTATCAAGATATTTATTGTATGGATGAGGTATGACTGGTTAAAAACATCAAATGGTATGTTAATGCTTTTCATTAAGTGTACCTTCATAATTCCTCTGACAGACAATAGTTCCTCTGACAGACTTTATTCTGAATATCTAGTAACTAGTGGAATCTCCTTTATTGCTAATGGCCTCAAACAAATGCTTTTGTGTCTATTAATGGGACTGGCACAGCACCCTGGAGGTATTATCACCCATTCCTCCATACAAAAGTGTTTCAGTTCATTTATATTTTTGTGATGTCTTCTTTGAATTTCCTGCTTCAATATCACACCACAGCATTTCCGTGGGATCGAGGTCAGGACTCTGACTTGGCAATCCTAAAATAGGACGTTTCTTCTGTTTGAGCCACCCTGTCTTTGATGTGCTGTTTTTTTAATCATTGCCTTGTCATATGAATCAACTTCTTTTGAGTTTAAAGTCACGGAGAGCAGCCTTTCTTGATATATCTTGCAATTCATTGGTCTATCAATGACTGCAAACCATCTAGCCCTGAGGCATCAAAGCAGCAGCACATCCTTATACTCCCACTGCCATCTTTCACAGTAGGGTTGCAGTTCTTGGTGTTCATATTCAATGTTTTGTTTTCTCTGTTTAAATGTACCAAAAATGTCAACCTTTATCTCATCTTTGCAAAGAAAGTTGTTCCACTAGTGCTGTGGAACATGCAGTCATGATTATCATGCCTCACTGTTTTTCTTATACTTTGTAATACTTTGCATGATATCAGACATGATAAAGTGCAAAAGATCTCTGGTAACCTCTGGTATTTTGCACTTCAGATCACTTTTATTGAGTCATCTGCACAGAGATGCAGATTTTTCATAAAAGTAGAAGTACTTTGGCAATATCATAAATAAATTGATCACTAGAATTGACAGAAATTCAATTATGGATGAACAGAAAACTGTGCAAATTTTAAATCAGCTGTATGACTTTGTTGCATCGACTGTAAAGTGTTAAAATTCTGCTGACTGGCAGTATGGTGTAGTTTAAATTTTATTCTTTTAGCCTACAGCAGGTAAGAGGTTTTTTTTGTCTGAAATAACATGTTTTATGAGTGAAGTACACTCCTGCACCCTCTAGCAGAAGTGGAAAGTCTCTGACTGGTTCAGACATTTTATGGAACTTCTTATATACTTCAAAGTCTTTTAACATCACCTATACAATACCAGTAGTGGAGCAAAAGATATGTCCCCTATTTGAGTATTTGCAATGGTCTTTGGAATTGTTTAGCAATGTGGACTTTGTTTAACAAGTTGATTTTTTACTGTGATCTTTACTGAAGATTGTTAAGTTCCATTGAACTTATAATATTCCCTTGCATCCATTTCCGCCTGGAGGTATTAGAGCAAACGGAAGTGTCAAATGGAAGAGAAGAGGACGTAAATTGCAGGACATAACCCGAAAGGCATAAAAATATTGTGCATAAGAACATATATCAAACAGGAATAATAAGAAAATGTCTATCTGTTATGACCTGCTCGTTCGATCCTCCTGTGTTTGATCCTACCAGCAGGGCTCACCCAGGACGTCACTGCCGCATCGCCCTCCCAGGTACCCAAAGCCCGCATTAAGAACACTGTGCTGCCACCCCTAGCAGCCTACCCATTCTGGGAGGCATGCCTGGATTTTAAAGGGGCCAGGTCAGTTTGAGGTCGGATTTAAAGGGGCCAGGTCAGTTTGAGGCCGGATTTAAAGGGGCCAGGTCAGTTTGGGAGTCCAAATAACTTTTAAACGGGCAACACCTGCTGTTATGGCACCAACCCTGGCAGCAATTATTGATGTGCCTGTCCTGCCCGTTCCGCTTGTCTCGCCAGCGCCACCTGTCCTGCCCGTTCCGCCTGACTCGCCAGCGCCATCTGTTCTGCCCATCCTGCCTGACTCGCCAGTGCCACCTGTCCTGCCCATCCTGCCTGACTCGCCGGCGCCACCTGTCCTGCCCGTCCTGCCTGTACCGGAGGACGCCGTACCACCCAGTGAGGCTCCAGCTGCTGCAGCGCCCCCTGCTGGCCCAGAGTCGGCGGTCGCTGCTATGGCAACCCCTGCTGGCCCAGAGTCGGCGGTCACTGCTATGGCACCCCCTGCTGGCCCAGAGTCAGCGGTTGCTGCTATGGCAACCCCTGCTATAGCTCTGCCTGCTGCCACCGCTACACCCACGGCCCGCCTGCCTGCTGCCGACTATCCGTGTCCCAGAAGGGGAGAGGACATAGGCGCAGGGACCGGGTCCCACCCGCCCTGCCCCCTGGCTCGCCCTCGCTCTCCTCAGCTGTGGCTCGCCGGCTGCCTACGGGTCCTTTGGCTCCGATCCAGCCATCGCCTGCAGACCCCCCTCCAGCGCCTCATCGGCCGCCTCTGGGCCCCCCTGCCTTGGCTCATCGGCTGCCTACGGGTCCCCCCACTGCGGCTCAGCGTCAGACAGCGGCTTCCACCTCCTTCTCACCTGCACCAGGGTCCCCTCTGCCTTCCTCTTCCCCTCTCCCGGTGCCCTCTCCGTTTTCCTCCTCATTTCCTCCATTTGTCCCTCAACCTGTCTCCTCCTCCCCTGTATGGTCCCCTCCAGCTCCATCCTCCTGTGGCCCCTGCAGCTGCCTTCCCTCGCCCGCCGGGGTTCCTTCGGGCTCCTCTTTATCCTCCCACCTTTGTAGCTCCGCCTCCTTCCTTCATCCCTCCTGTCTCTGCTCCTCGTCCCTCTGTGCCTCCCATGTTCACTCCTGGCTCTTTCGTTCCGCCTATTGGTGTTCCCCTTGTGTCTCCCTTCCTGGTTTGCCTGTCGGCATTTCCCGTTCTTTGTCAGGTCCTGTCCCCGGTTTCATCTTCTCCGTCACCTCCCCTGAGGCGTGCCCAGAGTGCGTGCCTTTGGGGGGTTGGGGTTCTGTAATGACCTGCTCATTCTATCCTGTGTGCCACGCCCCCCTCATTACCTCGTGTTAATTCCCGATTGTGATAACCTATTGCCTGTTATTTTCTGCTTGTGTATTTTAATCTGCGTCTGAGTTAGTTTCCCCAGATCTGTCATTGATGTTCGTCGCTGTCTGCCCTGTTTATCTGAATAAAATCCATTTGCATTTTGGATTTTCCCTGCTTCCTGCCTGCTCGCTGGACAGCGGTCATTACACTATCAACTCAATCTGTGCTTTTTTTACTATGGTTTCCAGTAGAGTTGGTGTATGGAAAAAATATTAAGGCAATGAATGACTTTTAAAACATTGGAGTCAACATTTACATTACTGAGATCCTCTGCGATCAGAAATAAAACCCTTTGATTGTTGTTAATTATGAAAACTGAATGTCATAATGCATTTTCATTTTCTGTTCTTTTTTAATATGTTAAATAAGATTGTTAAAATATTTAATTGATGTAAATTGCCACATATTGCAAAGCAATTTTGTATTCCACTATATAAATGACCAACCTGAATATAAATTTATATGATCAAAATCCAAATTGTCTGTGAAAAGTGACAGTGAGTAGTAGACGTGGGTAAAATGATCACAGAGATGGATCACGTGGCACCTCACCCTCACTCTGTGATCCCAGATAGTGCCCTGACATTGATAGAATGAATTTGGAATTCCAGGTTAGAAGGATGTACACATACTACTACAGCCATGCATTTCTTATCAAAAGACGTCACCTTAATGAACAGTGTCACCATGTTCCATCAATTGGGATAAACCTGGAAATACGAATTCAAAAATAAAGATGATGGCAAAATAAAAAATGATGCGATAAATAACAGCCATGCATGTGTAACTCCAGACTCATTTGATTCACAGGTTACAAATAATCCATTTAAATGCAGTTTTAATGAGTAATAAATATTCAGTGATGACAAAAAAAGATGATGTAAAGGTAATTATATGAAGTGATACCAAGTTGGTGCTGAGCACTTGAAAATGTTCCAAGGTGACTACACTTCATATCTTCTATCTAAGATGGGAATTAAGATAATTAAGTAATTTAGACAAAGGGTGAGTACAAAAATATGAATGTTAGTCCATTTCATAGCAAATAGAAAACTGCATGTCACACTACAATAAAAACCACATTTATGGAGCTTAGGGGCATAGTGATGGAGTTTAGAGCAGGGAACAAGAAGATGGCCCAAATGGATACTTAAGTCTGAGTAAAATGGGTCAGTATGGGGATCTGGGCAGTTTCTCCACAGAGAGACAATTTGAGCAAACTCCCATAATACTGTGGTCCTGTGAGTAGAAGTAGGTGGTCGACCACCTACACTTAGCTAGCTAAAAGGTCCTTTAACTCTTTGTAGAGAGCACAGGGTCTGCAAAGCACATTAAAGAGCCCTTGGGCTCAAATTGCCACCTTCCATAATAAGTCTGACCACCTTAGCTGGTAACAGCTGTTTTCAGTATCTACCTAAGTGTACAAAGGTCTATTATCAGCAGCAATTAGTTCTGTGTTCCAAAGTAATGTTGTGTTTCTTAATGCAAGTTGATCATTTTAAAAAATTAACTGATCATTAGAAAACTCTTTTGCCATTATGTTAGTAAAGATAAAAATTGTAGTGCTGATTAAAGAAGCAATAAAACTGGCATTTTCTGGAGTATCAGCAATTATAGGTTCTATTACAAGCTTTAAATGGTGAGAAACAAAGAACTTTCTTCTGAAACATATCAGTCTATTCTTTTATGAAGAAATACCCTATTACATGTGAGAAATTGCCAGGAAACCGATGATCTTGTACAATGCTGTGTACTACTCCCTTCACAGAGCAGCACAAACTGGCTCTAACCACAACAGAAAGAGGAGAGGGAGGCCCTGGTGCATGAGCGAGAGGATAAATATATAGGAGCATGTGGTTTGAGAAAAAGATGCCTCATACTGTAGGTTTTCAACTGGCATCTTCATTGAAAAGTACCCGCAAATGACTAGTCTCAACATCAACAGTGAAAAGGCAACTCTGGGATGCTGGTCTTCTAGGCAGAATTGCAAAGAAAAACCCATCTCTCAGAATGGCCAATAAAAAGAAAAGATTGACATGGGCAGACACTGGACAGAGGAAGATTGGAAAAAAGTCTGACGATTCTAAATTTGAGGTGTTCAGATCACAAAGAAGAATGTTTGTGAGATGCAGATCAAATGAAAATGTGCTGGAAGAGTACTTGGCGACATCTTTCAAGCATGGTTGAGGCAATATGATAGGTTGGGGCTGCTTTGGTGTTGGTAAAGTAGGAGATTTGTCCAGGGTTGTTCCCTGCCTTGTGCCCGTTGCTTATGGGATAGGCTCCCAGTAGGATAAGCGGTTTGGAAAATGGATGGATGGATGGATTATCCCTAACTTTGCCAATGATTCTTTTCTATTTATTTAGCTATAGCTTGGGGTCCAAGTGCATGGTACAGTAAAGCCATTTACCCAGCAATCTTGGAGCACTTTTTGGGACTTGTCTTAATGTAATTAGGTTCACTGGAGCTGACCTGTTCCTTCATGGGTCACCACTGACTAGACTGGACAAGGGCTAAGTGATATGATTTAATTCCCCCATGATAAATTTAGCTGAGCTGGGGGCCAGGGTTGTTGCCCATGATATATATTGCCAATGAAAATACAGTAAAAAGAAATTATTATAAGCCTACCTCACACACTCCACCCATGTCCCCAGAAAAAAGTGACACAATAGAATTTTACCACAATAAATTTTGCCAGGTTCCGCGTGATGCATTTTTTTGCTATGGATAAAATTTACTGAATGGGGAGGGGCTAGCAGTGAAAAGTATTTATTACAGAATATTTCGAAAATCAACTACTGGCCCACAGTTTCACTGACTTGTACAATGCTTCTGGTTCATTTGCTCAAAGATCCACAGAATAAGTTTAGATAACAGACAGCTGTGTTCACAAGTTGTGGGCTGCAGGCTCCAGTTTTGCTTTCAGCTGCCCTCTGTAGTGCAGATCCAATTTTGGGTTGATTTGGGGTCTATCACGAAGAAGATTTTCAGGTGTACATTTTCATCCATATAATGATTTTGTGAAGTGGTAATAAGATCTATCAAAGATAACATAATAAGAGTAAAAAGAGTGACTAATGACAAATAGGTTGATCCTGTTCACATGAATAAGCTTTTAATCATCTCATGTTTCACTTTTTAACTTTGGTATAATTTCTCTCAAAATTTGAAAAGGTTCACATTTTCATCCATACAATGTGCAGTTGAATGACTTTTGAGTTAACACACTGACAAGGGTTTGAGTTTTTTGACTCAAAATTTGATCAGGTATAGACCTTAGAATATATTTGCAAAGGGTGAAAAACATCAGATGAAGTGTCAAAATTGCTTTTTTTATATCACTCTATGGCTCACCTTTTTTTTGGGGGCGATTTGTCTCAAAATGCCATTTCCATTTCGGCACCCATATAATGCCTCAGCATAGTTTAACAAGTAAAGCGTCTGTGGTGTTGCGGTTGACCATTCCCAAAACCAAATATATTCCCTCGAGTCTGGGGAACACTAGAAACATTGTACAGGTCAGTGACAAATATAAGCAGCATGAAAAAACAAAGAGTTGTGCTCAGCAACTGTACAACATGGCCATACTAAACACAGCAACAAAACAAGCTATAATCAAATAAAGAATAATGAATAGTGGCTGGCCTGGTTCTTTGCGCAATTCCCAGATCGCAGTGAAACGGTTAAGAGAGTTTCTCCATGGGTCTATACAGCAACACAGCAGTGCATCATTTGCTTTGTTTCTTCCCACAGAGGGTGGAACCCACATCCAAAACCACTCTGTATGAAAAGGGGAGCAAAGGCACAGAGGACAGCATGCAGCCACCTCTATACAATCGCTGACTGTGAACTTCAGTGACCTGCTCAGGTGACTGCCACAGCACACCTGCTCTATTCACAAATCACCTTTCCTTACCAGGATCCCCACGTGAACTTATGCACAGTTAAATGTTGCAAAATTGTTAACTGCAAGTTTACAATCCAGGGAATTTATTGTGCCATTTATCTTCCTTTGCACGCATGTTCTCTTGTGTGCACTTCAAATGATCGATTCATTTAAAATAAGACATTATTACTACTCATTTTACCTATGTTATGAAATAATGAAATTAACTGGGTGATCTTATTTTCTGCTATTTTTTAAAAACTGGCAATTGTGTGACAACCATACTTTGGTACAACTCCATATTTTATCAAAATTTAAGTTACTGAAATCAGGTTACTTAGGCTACATTCACACTGCCATGTTGAAGTGACTCAAATCGGATTTTTTGCCTTAATGTAACACAAATCTGATCTTTTCAAATCAGGTTTGTGTCACTTTCATATGTGGTACTAAATCTCATACGTATACGACTCACAGCCATGCGACCTGAATGTGAACACTCAGATCGGAATTAATGTGGCTTCTTGCTTATACGCATGCGCTGACGTCAGTCTGCACCAACAGCACAGGAAGGTAAAAATGGGGGAGAGCTAAGATAACAGTCAGTGGAAGGATGAAGAAGATGGGGATTTAATTGATATTTGGGGAAATTAATTTGTTCAAGTTAAACTGGAAGGAACCTATCAGAATAGTTATTAAAATAATTGCCAAAGAAATGGCACAGCGCAGACACAAATGAACGCGGCTACAATGCCAGAGAAAAATAACCAAAGAAAAATAAAGAGCCTGAAGTCAAAGTTTAAGGATGCAAAAGACTCAATTCAGCACAGCGGCCATGGCTGCACAATGGGCCAATTTTATGAAGCTTTTTGCCCGTGTAAAAACGCATCAATGTGCGCATGCGTGACGTTTCGGAGGACCGAAATGTGCACAACAAGTAAGCAGTGTCTTTGCATGCATAGATTCAGGCCAGCTCAAGTTCACCCTTGAACAGCCAAAGTATGGCAACTTAACCCAATATATGCAGATAGCAAATCATAGGCCAATAAACAGCTCTCCCTCTTAGCTTGGCTGGGATCTAAGCAAGTTTCACAGTGCCAGTTTGTCTCATTGTCACCGGAAGAGCTGGCAGTATGAAAGTGGTGCAATGCAAATGGCCCATGACACCAGCATCAGGCCATCACACCCATTAAACATAAACAAGGAGAACAGGAACTGACCCTGTAGCTTTGTGTATCCCCCTTCCATGAAACCCTCCATGGCAGCTCACCAGTCTTGCGAGGTAAACAATCACTTGCCGGAATTTCTTCACACTCAAAATTGGTGTCAATTCCTCAGGCAATTTCTCCTTCAGTACAATTCCTTCCTTCTGAAACTTTTGGAAATTTCATTAGTGAGCGGAATCACACAGTGATGGACGGCCGTCTTCCCAAATTGTAGCATGTCCTCCCGCCTTAATACTGCACCTTGGCCATGATTCATGTATGCCCTACATTTTAACTTTTCATTTTGCCCATTTTGATTCTTAATTCCTTTTCTTTGGCCTTCTTGTGATATGAAAGTCAGTGTTTTAATGCAGTAGATTAAATGTATTTAATCTATTGAAGTGATTCTGCAATAGATTAAATCAGCCCAAAGGGAAGGGTTCTGAGGTAACTTTAGGTTCATCACTGCACTGTAAAACCAAATAAGTTCACAAAACGTAAATTAATTTGATTATTTTGTCATTCCTTTTATTTTAACATCTATAAAACAGTTTGATTAATGACAAAATTTGACTCAATTTAAAGGAAAATTTTCTTGATATTTTATCACACTTGTAGCACACCACACTTAAATATATTTTTATGTTTATATAGTTTTATGACAGGAAATACCAGTTTCTAAACTACCTAAAACATCTTGTATTGAACACTATTTTTTTTTGCCATGTACACATTGCAGTATTAATAATCAAGACAACCATTAAAAGAAAAAAGTGTTAACAGGGCAGCTTTGAGGCAATTTCTGGACTCCACAAACTGGATATGAAATATAGTATTAAATTCTAAAACATTAACATATTTTTAATTAGTTTTTACACATTTGTCATCAAGTCATTTTTGAGAGTCTGCAATTTGGGTGACAGCTTACCATCATCCAGACCAAGTAAGATTTTCTAAATGAACTCAAAAGTGTTGGTCAGCCCCCTGGGGAAGCTGATGTGTAGTGCATAGATCAGTCCAAACATTACCAGGAATGCAGCAGAAAGTCTGGGGAGGCTGGCCACAATGGCACTTTTAATGACAACAGAGATTTTTACAGGATGACAGTGAACTGGACTTGTGTCATTGTCACTGATGACTGCAAGGAGGACCACAGCAACATCTTCAATATCTGGCTCATTAGACACATCCTGAAAGAATGAAGTGAGATACTGCTCACAAACTAATGAATGGTGTCAACAAACCTGAGAATTAAATTTTTTTGTACAGCAATTTGTATTGTATTATTTTTGTGGCAATAATGTTGCACTCCAACTCAGAGTTAAAGTATTCTTTTAAATCGTTCATATTTAGAAATATGTTTTGTGGGAAGTGATCTCATTTATGAAATGTGAGCAGAATATAATGGAATTGATTTGAACCTGAACTGAGAAAGTAACAGATTACAGTATTGCACTGATTTATTGGCAGAAAGTGATGAAAGCTTTCCATGAAAAAAATCACTTTGTTAATTGTTAATTTATAATTGTTTCATGAATGAGACCCAAAATATGGATTCTACACACTTCCGTCAGATTAGCTACTTATACCAAGCTAAAGAATGAATAAACTTCTGTGCTGCCTTGAACATGACACTAATCCAGTTCATTTGAAGCAGGGTTCATTTGAAGCAAAAAAAAAAATCCAGTCACACAAACTAAATGTGGAATGAACAGGGGTACAAATGCATGTTTAAAGGATATATTTGAACAAACTGTTCATGAGGTAAACTCTTAATGATTCAAGAAGACTCAATATGCAGGTTCAGAAAAACCTAGATTCTTCTTCATGCAGATATACAGGTAGGGTAGGGCGTGGAGAACCGTGGTACACCTGGTGTGGATATCATGCATGTCGTATAACAACAACAAAGTATTGTGCATTCTGTTTACTGTGAAGTTTACCAAACACACTTAATTTGAAATAGCCCACATATATATTTAATGCAGACAGTGGAGTAATCATACCAATATCGCATAGGTTCAACCAATGAAATACATACTAGTTTTTTTACTTGTTCATCATGGATTTTTAAAACAACAAAGCATCTGCTGTGCTCCCAGTTTTGGATGCCTTCTGTCTGAATATGGTCATAAGTTGAGGAAGGTGGTGGTAAAATTTGGCATAGAATGTATTGGGCAGGTTCTGCTTTGTAATCCTTTGAAACTCTGCACACAACTACATTAAAAAAAATAGCAGAATGCAATAACAGCACATCAATTAATCAGTTAATGATTAAACTTATTAGGATAGTTGTGGGTTTGTAATAGATCATCCAAGTTTGACTGATCAGCTTCTTCCAGTCACACTTCAGTTACTAGAAGCTCTTTTTCCTCCCCATGGAAGAACTTATAAAATCAGACTTGGAAGATCTATTACACTCCTATACAGAAGAAAACAGGCTCTATGATTATAGATTTACCATATCATAAAATGAGCCACATGAAAAGAAATAATACTTCTTAACTCAGACTCAATTACAAGAGCAGGCCAGAGGTCCAAGAGATCTGGTGGGCATGTCTGTACCGTAGTCTGTTGCCGCAAAGCAAACGTAATCTGCATCATCTTGCTAATGATTTAACCGAATCTGCTTAACCGAATCGCAGCATTTAATGAGAACAAGGAATACGAGGCTTTGCTGCAGTGTGAGCTGTAGAACGCCAGAGTTCTGTGATATGGGTATGGCCTGGCGCAAGATTTACACCCTCTCCTCTGGATTTTCAAGGGCCAGCGAGAGTTCACCGGAACCATGATGTTTTCCAGGGCCCAGATCCTTATTTCATGGCAAACTCATTCCAGGGCGCCCTGCCCTTCACAAAGAAAAGAGAACTCTCCCCGAGGCTCCCGCCGGCTTCTCCAGGTTCATTTGCGCTACCGCACTGGACGCCTTGCGGTGCCTATTTCCCCGCTCCTGGTTCAGGGATCTGAACCTCACTCCCTTTTGATCGGCTTGGGATGACAGAGGCCGTCACCGCTCCCTACCGAACAGCATTCGCCAATGTCTTAGGACCGACTGACCCATGTTCAACTGCTGTTGACATGGAACCCTTCTCCACTTCAATCTTCAAAGTTCTCATTTGAATATTTGCTACTACCACCAAGATCTGCACTTGCGGCGGCTCCACCCAGGCCTGCGCCCTAGGCTTCTATGTCACCGCGGTTGCCCTCCTACTTGTCGCGGCGTAGCCACCGGGGCTCTCCCACCGCCGGCGACTGCCGGGTATGGGCCCGACGCTCCATTGCCATTCATTTTCAGGGCTAATTGATTCGGCAAGTGAGTTGTTACACACTCTTTAGCGGATTCCGTCTTCCATGGCCACCATCCTGCTGTGCATATCAACCAGCACCTTTTCTGGGGTCTGATGAGCGTCAGCATCGGGCGCCTTAACCCGGCGTTCAGTTCATCCTGCAGCACCAGTTCTGCTTACCAAAAGTGGCCCACTAGGCAGCTCGCATTCCACACCCCAGCTCCAAGCCAGCAAGCTGGTGTTCTTACCCATTTAAAGTTTGAGAATAGGTTCAGATTGTTTTGACCCCAAGACCTCTCATCATTCGCTTTACCAGATAAAACTGAGTTTTCCGAGAGCCACCTATCCTGAGGGAAATTTTGGAGGGAACCAGCAATGGTTCAATTACTGTTTCGCCCCTATACCCAAGTCGGACGACCGATTTGCATGACAGGACCGCTGTTGACCACCACCAGAGCTTCCTCTGGCTTCACCTTGCCCAGGCATAGTTCATCATCTTTCGGGTACTATCACAGGTGCTCATGCTCCACCTTCCTGGCAGAATGGGCAAGACGGGCCGGTGGTGCGTCCGACCACTGCGGGAGATCCAGGGCGGGCATCCCACCTCAGCCGGCACGCGCCGAGCCTCACCTTCATTGTGTCACGGTGTTTCAAGGGTCCCTCTGACCCATCCACGCACTGGGGACAGTACGGCCTGGTTCCTTTCCAACCCAGCAGCCAGGCGCACCCAGTCAGGGTGACAGGTCATCTCCCTCGGCCCTGGGAAGTGGCGAGGTGGTGGCAGGCAGGGGCTGTAACACCCGCCTGCTGACCCCCTCCTCTGATGGGGGGGGGGGGGGGGGCAACCTTCCACACCGCGAGCCCTTCCAGGTCGACCCGGAGCCGGTCACATCGCACTGCCAGCAGAGGAAATGCGCCCAGCGGGGGCACAGCCCGGGCAGGCCACGGTCCCATGAGGGGATCCGACGGGACCAAGGACAGCCGACCGGAGGACCTGCGGACTTGAATCCTCTGGGCAGACTACACGAACCCCACCCGTTTTCCTCTTAATAGTTTCACACCCTCTTGAGTTCTTTTGAACTTTCCCTTACGGTCTCGTGCCAGTATTTAGCCTTAGATGGAGTTTCCCAAGCAACCCGACTCCAGGAAGACCATGCTCCAGTGCGACAGTGGTCATTACCGGCTTCACACCGTCCACGGGCTGAGCCTCCATCAGAAGAATTCAGCCCCCCGACCGACACTGAGAACAGACAGATTTCCGTATGCCAGATTTCCCTCACCCGTGGGACAGACGGGGATTCGGCACTGGGGTCTTCACTCACCGCTACTGAAGGAATTCTGGTTAGTTTCTTTTCCTCTGCTTAGTGATATGCTTAAATTCAGCGGGTCGTCACGTCTGAGCTGAGGTCGCATGCGGAGAGAGGGCAAAGCCTATACACCCACCCACCCAGCCGTGAAGCCGGGAGGCTTGCTTCTCGGCCTCCTGAAGATGCGTGCACGTGGGACGTGACATGGTGGGGTGATGCCAAGACGAGGCCCTGGTGGCCGCGGGCCGTCCGGGCCACTGGAGAACCCCCTGCACGGGAGACACGCTGGCAGCTTAGAGGGAGCCCTAGGACTCCACCGGCAGCCGTGCCGGACCCCAACGCTGGGGGGACGGTGAACCCGAAGCCCGTGGCTGAGCTACGTGCACCCGGAGACGAGACCCACAAGTTTTTCAAGCATCGTCCTTGTCCGGACATGTCTGCACTTAGGGGGACGAAGGGAGACAGGGTGCTCCCTGTGACAGCCCCAGAAATCCCAAACCGGTCAGGGGGGACATTTGGGATTGCATAATGGTTTGCCGTTAAACCTCTGGGGTTGGTGGTCCCGCCGGTGAGATCTGACAGAAATTTCTCCAAACCGTTTAAATAACTCTGTGAGTTTTTGTGATATACACATTTAAAAAATACCCTCAGAAACCTTGGACGATCTACTTTTAAAATACATAAAGGTAGAAACTAAATACATTTCTACAGTTTCGTAATATGAATAAAAAGAACAAGAGTGATTGACTTAAGCATCTGCATCTCAAAGAAGCTCTGATCGCCCACCCACTTGCAAATCGCGCTATTCACATGATAATAACATGATAATCCGACAGTTAGTATTGGGTAAAGAAATATGTGAATACGGCCATTGTGATTGAAATAAACAAGAGCACATGTCTGGGTAGTATTTACACTGATCGGCTATAATATAGCACACAAATACGTCTCTGCCGCTGAAGCTTTGCGCAAGTGTTCCCATTTTCAGCAGCAAATCTTGTGTTCATGGCTCAGTGGGCTAAACCTGTATGCTTGTAATTATGCGGTCTTCAGTTCAAACCCAGTCTATTTATAACGTGAATGGTGATCTTCAGCTGAGAGCAGTACTACACACCCAATGCAGGTAAAACAAGGAAAGTTGACATGGTTTGTTTTTTTGCCGATTTAACTAAATTTTAAAAACTTTAATACTTCTGACAATGGAAATTTTGAAAAGAAGACAGATTATGGATTTAGTCAGTAGTTTTTTCATGATTCTACATAATGATTTCAGCAAGATATAAACTTAAATAAATGAGAAAGATACACGGTTGAGAATGCCCTCGTCCCCAGAGCGTTAATAATAGTGAATTATTTTATTTACGTTAACTCCGTATAGGCACTGCATTATATTTATATGGTCACAGTTTTTAATTTTTCATTCCCTCTACCAATAAACTGTGAAAAGGATTTCATTGTTGCTACTTTTCTTGCGTTTCAAACTACCTTTCCAAAGTGATGGGTGTGGGCTGCAGTGACATTCCAGACTGATGGGCCATTGACAGTATGCAAACAACTACAGGTGTAAGGACACCTATCTCATAAATATTCACTGTGAAGGCCACTGAGTTTGAGAAAAAGAGTGTCACTCTTTTAGTTTCACAAGTTCTAACACTTTAGTAATCAAACCACATAAAATCTCAGAATGTCTCTTTCACCTATGTGTAGCCAACCCCTGTGTCTATAAGCTTCAGAGCTCAAAAGTCTTACCTAGAAATGTCTATAATGTGATTTTTTACAATTTCTCAGCATGTCTGAAAATAGGTTTTTGAAAAGTATATGTTTAAAGTTGATTTTAACAAAAAATAGAATAATAACATTCTAAGTGGTCTCAGATTATTGGTGCTGAGTTTGTGCTGAATAAAAGCACATGTAACACTTTGGGATAAATGTTTTTTAGTCTATTATTCTTACTCCATCAGCATGACAGAGTGATCTCCAGCCTTGTCCTTGTGAACATGCTCACCTGTGATAATGTGAGAATAACTGAAATGATATCAGCAGGTCCTTTTGAGGCTGAGTAAATTGTTTTTTGGGATTGAGTTCATCTTTATGGCAAAGAGGGACTTTGCAATTAATTGCAATTAAACTCACCACTCTTAATAACATTCTGGAGTATATACAAATTGGCAACATAAAAACTGAGGCAGCAGACTTTGTGAAAATCAATATTTGTGTCATTCTCAAAACTTTTGGTCACAGCTATATTATGAGAATCCAACGTCCTCCTTGCTAGGCATACTGATCCAAATTATATAAATGTGGGCATTTTATGAATTACTGGATGAATGATGTCACAAGAGCAACTTGGAGAAACAACTATATATATTCTAGAACGTCATGGAGATCATTCAGACAGATCAGAATGGAATTTAATATCAGAACTGCTCACTTCAGTTCCCTAAAGACTAATGTTTATGCAAACATCCACATAAATAATTGGTTGGGTATGGAAGATTGTAAGCATGAAAATGCAAATGGAAATTCATTTTGCAATTGGCAATTCAATACTCAATCAGAGCATGCATTTGTCATTTCAATATTTAATCTGAGCATGTAATTTGAAAATACATTTTGCGATCTGAAAAGTGCTTATGCAATCCTTAATTCATTTCAAAATATTCTGAATAATAAATAGAATAACAAGGCACTGAATTGCTCAGATTAAATATTGAAATGACAAATGCATGCTCTGACTTGAATTGTCAATTGCAAAATGAATTTCCATTTGAATTTTTGTGCTTATCTTCCATAGTTGGGTAACTATTGTTATTTTTATTTTTTTTGTTCTAATCTCAAGGAATTATTATGGCCATCATAAGAGAACTCAGAGAACACAATTTACAAGAAAATAATCTTTATTCTGTGACATTACAGAAGCAAATGTGAATAAAGGCAGAAATAAATGACTACATGGGTTTATAGGGGTACATATTTAGACGGGCACCTAACTAACAACCGCAGAAGCAAAGAGCATAAAATCAAAGCGTAAAGACATTAAACATATTTACCTGAAAACCAAGCTCCTGCATCCATATGAAGTACCTTTATCTTGCTTTAAATGTACATGTAGAGAGGAGAAACTCCATCAGTGGAATGAGTGAAGAGCATGAATCGGAGTAATGTGGGGCACTGGGAGTGTGGCAGCACATTGTGATGAGCCCTAATTTTCAGGGGTCTGTTAGATGGGTAGAGAAAGAGGAGATTTGTTAGTTCCTTGAGTTAAGGAGGATAATGGGACAGACTATCATTTTATTTACAAAGAGCATTATCTGACACTAACTCTCTGAGAAGTTTTTCTTACTTTTGTTGGTGTCTCTCATCGTGACTTTCACATCCAATTTCTCACCATATAT
>JABFEA020000043.1:33975254-33986294 GCA_019775915.2 Cyphomyrus plagiostoma
GAGGAAACCCCACGACGACACAGGGAGAACATGCAAACTCCACACACATGAAACCAGGCGGAGACCAGAACCTGGGTCCCAGAGGTGTGAGGCAGCAGTGCTAACCACTGCACCACCATGCCACCCCCAGCAAGGAAAATCATTTTTTTATTTCATAAGAACATAAGAACTATACAAACGAGAGGAGGCCATTCGGCCCATCAAGCTCGCTTGTGTATTGTCTCCTGTAGTTTGTTTTTATTATTTTGTATTATTTAATGGTTTGCTTCTACTGCATAGGAGTTGGCACCTTCAATTCAATAGCTATTTTTAATGTTTTTGGCAGTAAATGTGAATATTATATACAACATAAGCTCTGTGGAATCTATTATTAATTAATAATAATCTAAAATGTTTTTTGAAAGAATTATTCATGCAAAGTTGTAAATCATAAAGGTTTAGTTTCTTTCCAAAGGAGGAATTTTGGTGTCCAAAATTTAGCTTAAAAGGCTAAGAGATCTCAGTTAGTGTTTAAGTTAAATGACAAAGCTATTAGTGTAAAGCAAGGCTCTTATGCTATGTTTCTCAAAAGCAAAATGATAACATTAAGGCTGTTTGGAAATGTTGCTCAGTTTTAACCATAACAGAAAACCATCTCCCAGTCCAACTAGTTACCCTGACCGGGGTTCTAAAGTAGAAAACATGCACAAACCAAAAAAAATTGTCATCCAGGAATAGAACACAATGTGATCTTTAAAGCAGCCTCTGAGTTATCCTTAGCTTACATTTTACAGTAGAACATTTATTCTTATTATGCTACATGGGGGAGATCGAAGCTTCTAGTAATCAAAAAACTGCCAGCACATCGATCACTGCAGGAACAAATAAAATGTTCTGTTCTGTACAGTATGGAGAAATTAGACAAATAAATGATTCTCTCAGGCCTTGTCAAGCCAGGGCTATTTGTTTTTGCTGATGATAAAAGCAAAGTCATATTTGGTGAGACAAATAGACGACGTCAGACCGGGGAGCCGGTTGCTGTATTGGGGGCCTGTGGGACATTTCTCATTTCAGGGTTGGTCCCAGGTTCTATTCGCTCTTCCCAATGAGAAGTGAGTGTGATGGAATGAGAGAGGATGGCTGTGTTGACCACCTAGATTCACGTGCAGTCTGGCTTTTTGCAATACAACCACCCACCAAAGGCATCCAAATGTCTGAATGTAGATTGTCTGTCTGATCAGGTGTTACATTTTGTTTAATGCCTGCCAATCATGTAGGATGGTTACTTTTGTATCTACATATGTATTGTAATCTTGAATTATTTTGGAAGACATCACATACTTTATTAGACTTACGATATTGAGTCAATTCTTAGCCTCTTCCTATTCCTGGATTTTAAAAAGAAATGCTTCGTTATTCCTGTGTTGTACCCATAGCTTCCAAGAACTCCCTGAACCCTGTACAGGACTTGCAGGGTTGTCAGATAGAGGGATGGACAGACTGACTAATGGACGGACATTTAGCCTTGGAGTATGCTGAAGGAAACAAGCAGCCTATTATTACTGCTAATCCAGAGGTGCTGAGTTATGATTGCTATCACTCTTGAGAGAGATAATAAAAAAGTACTATTTAGGCTTCCTTTCAATATCTGGATGTTACATTCTGTATGTATATACATGGTTTGATTAACCTGTGTATTTTTAGCTATCTGAAAACATAGAAAAATGTACATATCTAGGTTAATACACTAGTTCCTACAATGGAAACCTTTGCCTTAAATGGGTAATGAACCAGTATAAGTGATGATTATGTTGGCCCTAGTGTAGAATTCATCATTTTAGCTCATGGTGGTTCTACAGATGGATTAGCAATGTGTTCACTTCACAAAGACATATGTTTTAGGATGATGATGCTGAAAATGCTATGTGTATTTGACTGTATCACAATATCATACTATATCCAGTAGTACAGATGTAGATGTTTTTTTTTTGCTTTAAAGAAATGGATGAATTCTATTCCTTGAAAGATGAGGGAGATATGCGTACATTTACTGTTATTCCTTACTCTTATTCAAAATGGAGGTTATGTAAGACTACTTTGTTCTATGCAAGTCATAAATAAATGTGTTATTTAGGTAGTGTATTTTGATGCAATGCTGGGATGCAAAGATTCCCTGAAAAGATGTGTTTGCTATTTGAGCTTTCAGCCATGACATTTTAAAGGAAGGACATTAGACTAAAATCTGCACAACCTGCTTCAGTGCATTGTGTGTTGTCTAAATAAGAATGATTTCAACATAAAAAATAAAGTAATTAAGTATTTTGATTGAATTCAATTTTAGTTGAAAACTGCCTACCTCTGATTGTCTGATCCCCACATGCCCCCCCCCCAAGGCTTCCTGCATTCCCACATGTTTTCAAAACATTTGTTTATTTTTAGTATATATTTTTTTAATAAGTAATGTCCCTTTTGTACTGCAAAAAGATATTAAGACACATTTCATATAAGGCAACAATGGGGCAACACTTTCAAGGTACAGGATGATTGTCCTCATGAGAACCTTAAACTATAGTCATGACTTGAGTCTTAACTTGCATTAGTCCAATGATGGGCTGACACCATATTCATATGGTGTCTATTTTGTATATTTTAAATCAAAGTCAAAATTACTTTAATTTACCAGACACATTAACAGGAATGTTTGAGGAAGTTTTCTTGATCATGCTGGTATATACTTAAATATTTATACGTTCACATAAACTTTAATTAAACCAATTATCTTTCCAGTGGCTGTCTTTGTCCTGAACTTGCACAGATCAGCAGCTGATGAAAGGTAGCAGCAGATGATCTACTCTGGAGACTGCATAGTTAATTGAAGTTTGCCCTTGGCGCTTGTATATTCTAACCTCCACCAGCCACACTGGGCCGAACTGGTGACCTTCCAGGCTCAGACACAGATTCCAGACCTGCAGAAATGCACACTGCCCCCCACCAGCTCCAAACTGAGGTACTAAGAGATTGTTTTTACATAACTAATCTGTTCTTAGGGTAAAACCATTGAATTCCAAGGGGATATGTGGAGTGACTTGTTCACTGAACACAGTTTCCCAGTTGTGGCGGCTGCAGGACAGCTCCTCTCCTTAGGCTGAGATGAAGCCAACTATGGTAGCGTCATAGCAAATTTGAGAAGTTCCTCAAATGTGTGTGGTTGTTAGCATACAGTGGGTATGGAAAGTATTCAGACCCAAAGCTGTTCCAACGCGGAGGGCATCAAAGGTAACGATTCACGATGCTTTCTAGTAATGGCATTGAGAGCACAGTAGTCAATACATAGCCGTAGACCCCCATCTTTCTTTTTGATGAAAAAGAAGCCAGCAGTCATGGGGGAGGTGGACGGACGGATTATTCCTACAGTGGGTACGGAAAGTATTCAGACACCCTTCAATTTTTCACTCTTTGTTATATTGCAGCCATTTGCTAAAATCATTAAAAAATGTTTTTTTTCCTCATTAATGTACACACAGCACCCCATATTGACAGACAAAAAAAAACATTTTGAAATTGTTGCAGATTTATTAAACAAGAAAAACTGAAAGACTTTTTTGTCTGTCAATATGGGGTGCTGTGTGTACATTAATGAGGAAAAAAATTTTTTTTTAATGATTTTAGCAAATGGCTGCAATATAACAGAGTGAAAAATTGAAGGGGGTCTGAATACTTTCCGTACCCACTGTATATGAAGTAGGGCAGGGAGAAGGGCACACATCCCTGGGGGGCTCAGGTGCTGATGAAGGTGGGGTCTGAGGAGTATTGAACCAGCCAAATTTTTCCTGCTAGACAAAGTCATAGATCCAGTGATAGGTCTGGATATATTCAGTTGGCCCAGTTTAGTTGGTAGTAATTCTTGGACTATGATATTAGAGGCAGTGCTGAAGTCCATAAACAATTTACAGACATATAGCTGGGCTCTCCAGGACTTAATATACAGTAGGCTTACGGTGACCTAGGTACTTAACTGGCAAACTGCAGGGGGTCAATGAGGGCTTCACTGGTGGTTTTTAAGTTAATGAGTCTGATGGAGGTGCGTGCAGAAATACATATGAGGCAACAGACAGTTTTCTCTTTTAGAGACAGGAATGATGAGAAAAGTTTTAATGGGGTGCACAAATTCAGTGTGGAATTGAAGATGTCTGTGAGTGTGGGTTATAGCTGATCTGCAATATGCCCAGCATGGGGGACCAGGTCAGATGCAGCAGTTTGGTCTCCTAAAGGTTTTGTCTCCTGAATAGCATGTTGATTTCTTGTTCTGTAATAATGGGTGGAGAGGGAAAGAGGATGGAAGTGTGGTGGCGGGGGTTTGAATGGGCAGGGTGGGAGTGAGGGAAGGGGAGGTAGAAAGACCTTTGCATTGAAACCTGGAGTAAAATCAATTTAGCTGTTAGGTAACCGAGGTTATTATTATTTATTTTTTTTTGTGGCGGATCAGTCACTGGGAGAGAGTTGCTTCTTTGTAGTGTTGCTTAATGGCACTGAATATGTTTTTCAGTTTTTATTTAGACCTGTTGTATTTCCTCTGGTCACTGCTCTGGATGGGCTCCTCCATGACATGCTGTCATGCTCAGCAGTAAATTGTGGCATGTCATTATGCATTTTATGTGCTTTGGGGTGACCATATAGAAAAAGCTGATATATGGAATTGAATTGATATTGTACAATTAATTGAATAGTGTGAATAATGTGGATACTGTTAAAAGAATTAAATTAGTTAAAGATGTAGTGAAATGTTTGATAAGTGTTTTGGTAAAAACTGACAGATGGATGGATGGATGAGCCTAGAGCTTATCCCAGACAGCTTAGGGCAAAAGGCATTGATACACCCTGGATGGGTTGCCAGTCCATCACAGAACAATGGATGATAACTATGGCAACTGATTATATTTATATTTATCAAATATAGAAATGGGTAGTGGACCAAATCCAAACTAGTAGTTAAACGGGAGTAACTCTTTAAAGGCCTTCCTTTGCCTCTTTCTCTAGTTTATTTTCTTTCCTGTATGGATTGTCACTCAATTTCTATTTATATGCCTTCGAGCAAAATAATTGGTGAAGTATATATATAATATTTTGGAGTTTAACAAATCTGTGTTATTGTTATTAAAAGTGCTGATGTACAAATTTATGGTCGTCTGTTTCCAGTTTATGGCTTTTATAATATTTATCTGGCCTGAGTTTCCCTGCCACTCAGATGCTGTATAAATTGGGGAAGCTTTCAGCTTGTGCAGCTTTTTAGTTCTGTCTGTATGAAACATTGTCATTCTGTAGAGTAGAGGCCATAAGAAGACACTGGCCATTTTGTAAGCAGATGAAGAGCCTTTGATGGCTGTATGGTCATTTCCGTTATGGAAGCACAGCGTGACAATGCTTCCAGTTTCTATTATAAAGGACTTATACGGGATAAGTGTCTAAGGAGATTGATCAGTGGAAGAGTGGATCAAATTAAAACATGAAAATATTACTTCACCCATCTCTTTTTTACGTTCTAGAAGAATAAAGTAATATTTAAAAAGATCACAATTTCATCCAAAATGACAACAGTGTTTTAAATAAAATAAACTGGACTGAGCTATTCAGAAATAAGATTCAATGAGTTATTAAGACAAGCAGTCATTTAACCAATTAGCTGGGGGTTGGAGAATGAATGAATGAAAAGAAAAAAAAGTGATGGTGTTTTGATGATACAACACATTCCAAATACCTATGATGGGGAAGATATGCTGTTTACATCAGTGGAATACTGGGAATGCCAGATGCCGGTGCAGATGCTTGCTCAAAACCCTCCTCCATCTGCCTCAACTGAAGCCACAGAGAAAGCTCCCACTGGGATTCTCTGCTGACAGTTGGAAGTGTCTCCCTCATGAGAGGGTTGACAGAAGGCAGTAAAACCGGGACTTCAAGGCTATGTGTCCAGCTCCTTTTCGATGCTGCAGAATTGTCATTGGTGACCAGGCCTCATGAGACTAATTGTAGTCACAAAGAGTTTTATTGGGAATGTACTTAATTAGATTAGTTATCCTCTAGAGGTAAGGGTGACTAATACGATTAGGACACAAATTCAATGTGCTCTCAGAGCAGACAGACATCTGAAGCACATGTAGCTACAATATACTGTATGGCATGATTATCTTTGCCTGTTGGATTAAACCTTCTCAAATAGTCGATCAGCAGCATGCTTAGCAAAACTGAGAGTTTTGTATTTTGTACTTAAAGGCAGAACACATTGGCAAGATGGACAGTTGCAAAAAAGATTTTTTTCTTTATGATGAATGTCACATTGTGAACACATGGGGCTCTATTTTCCATCTGTGCAAAGCGTGGTGTAAAAGTGTTTTGCTAGTTTCGTACCAGCGCATTGCTCGTGTTCACGGCATGCGTGAATGGCATCATAGTAAATTAGTAAAAGTAAATAGTAAATAACTTTACACCCACTTTCCACTCATAGGAATGGTGTATTTTAAATGAGGCATGATCAACGTAGTTGATGTGTTGCTGTTTTAAGGTAGCACTCTGTCATTGCACTTTTGACCAACAAAAAACAAAAAATAATGCTCATTATTGACACAGATATATGCTTGAAGGTCATTAATGGTATTTTGTTATTTTATTTTCATTTGTATACATTTTATTCTAGAGTACAACTGGTCCTTCCACATAATCATACTGTTTATTGATACACTGAAATAAAAACACACATTAACGAATAAACAATCATTAAAAAATGTTTGAGTTATCACAATTATCAAAATTAAGCATACACTGTAATTGAAAGGACATTTGGATTGCTGAAAATGCATTTCAGATTTTTAGATAAGTCAAGTGAAACAATGCAGCCCAATGCTTAATGCAGCCCTCAGAAAGTCGCAGCATTCTTTGTGGCATGTTGTATGTTATGTAACACTGCCATGCGTGATGGATGTCAGTTAGACATAAATGAGGAGACATTAGAGGACATTAGAAGGAGTGATGCTGAACTGCATATGCTGTTGCTAACAAAGGAGTGTACGGCAGCAGCACTGGCAAGGAGGGATCAGCTGGCAGAAGAGCTGAATCATCTGTAGCCTGGTAAGGAATCTAAATTGTGAGCTGTAGAAAAATAACAGCCTAATTGCCTTTTTTGAACATTTTAAAAAACACCTTAAAACTGTATGTTAATTGTGTTTTGTTTGAACAAAGATTGCATTCTTATTTATATTTTGTGAACTGCAGACCCAAAATTAAAACATAACCATTACTCCCCGTCCTCCACTGCTGTGCTCGTTCACCAGCAAGTGACCCTGTCTTCTGACACCATGTACTGCGCAGATGGTCTGGTGATGGCAACAAATGAGGACACACTTGTTGCAACCTTATCCCACATGTGCTTTCCCTTGGCTTAGGTCAGTGCTTCTCAAACTTTTTCTGTTGTGCCCCCTTGTGGAAGCAGTTGACCTTTCATCACCCCCCCCCCCCACCCCAAGCATGCATGTACATGACTAGTACACAAGCACACATTTGCCATTAGAAGCAATACATGATGTAATTGTCATAACAGTGCAAAGTTGTATTTATATTATGTGCATTTGCATTGCTATTACAACAAATTACTGTGTATTTTAACCTTTATGTGATTAATTTGTATTTCTTTGCAGTATAACAGTTAAAATGTATGGTAATTTCAAGTGATAACAGCACAAATGAACACACATGCTGTGTATAATATAACAGACATTATATTAACCAGATTTTGTTTCATTAAAACCTAACAAACCTAACAAATCTCTGGCCATGTTTTACTTCATGTTTGTTTTGCTGTCTGAAAGAAAAAAAAAACGGTGGTAGACCTTAAGTGCAAGCAGTCCAGTGCATACAATCCTCTCAGCATAAATGGAGTGCCAGTACAAAGGACGAATAACTTTTATATCTGGAAGGCTATATTTCTGATGACCTCACCAGGTTGAAGCATGTTCAAACCCAGATATCTAAAGCCACGCATCAGCTGTACCATCTAGGCAGCTGAGGAGGTTCAAGGTCCCTCTAGCCATCTTCACAACCTTCTACTTGGGAGTGTTGGAGAGCATTCTCACTATGGGAAAACTGCCTGGTTTGATAATTGCTCTGCCCTGGATTGCAAAGCTCTACAGAGGGTGGTACATTCACCTGAATGCATCAGCAAAGCCAATCTGGACTTCCTGCTGGACATTTACCTTAGACATTGCAGGCAGAGCTGCCAAAATCTGCAGAGACACAACCCACCCAAACAAATACCTCTGAGCTCTGGAAAGCACTTCTGCTGTCTCTGATTTACCCTGTTTCCACCAACACGGTGCCAGAGCCACTGCTGGGCTTTGAACCAATCCAAAACTGGTTCTGTGCTTTTCCACCTCAAAAAAACTGGCCTCGGGCCAGTAAAAAATGGTTTCAGCATGGCACCACACAAAAGCTGGTCTTAGAATTTGGAACTTTAATATTAGCAAAAGTGAAATGGGTATTGTGTACTAATCTTCCACATACCCAGAAAAATCAATCGATAACGGATATAGTTTTGTCTAATATTGCCAAGGCCAACCGTGAAACAACTTGCCAACACTTATTAGCGAAATAACATTAGATCGTTTTTTATAATTATTATTTTGTGGAAAACGAGAGATCAGTCTGCTGGCTAGTTATAAATTATAAATATGCTGCAGGTAAAATAAATAAAATATTGTGGCACTCCAGTGGCAAAGAGATTAAAAGGCAGACAGCAAAGTTAAATTTTTAGACTCCTTTATTGCATGATCCTTAAAAGGACAGCAGTAAAACAGTGAGTGAGAATAAACTCACTTACACAAACAAACTGGGGAGAAATACAGTCTTTATTTAGACAAAAGCGGACATAGGTAGGACACATGGCAAACAAGCCAGAACAATAACTAGATTTTTGTCTCCTTAAGGTTAATTTTTTTTCAGTTCAACAGCTTATAAACATTTTAAATCCAAAACAGAGACAAACAAATCTAAAAAATGGAATTCATATGGACCTGTACTTTACCCTCACTTCCATCTGTGTAACTGGTGGGAATGCGGAGGTTCTCAAAAGGCACCAAGCGAGAGGCAGCCCAGCACCAACGCCAGAGCACCGGCTCTGTGAGAACAGCGGCTCATAAGGAGCTTCTACCCTCTGAACAAAACTGAGAGCATTAACCCATAGCACTGTTGAAAACATTTGTTCCTTTTTCCTGTACCTTGCACATTTTTTGATCTGTGTTGCACATATCTGATATTTTATACTTATTTTTTCTTATTTTTGATGTATTTAATATATTGTTTCTTTTGATGTCTTTTTTTGCTTTCATTATTTATTATAGTGGACTTGACCACCTTGTGTCATGCCTAGAGGGGCAGGGAGCGTGCAATAGTAGGATACCGGCTCTGCGCCCCTCCCACAGTATAAAAGACATTGCGAAGTACTGTAGCCAGATGTGCCATACTGCACATTCCTCTCACCAGTCTCCTGTCTAGCCTGTGTTTTCCTAACTCCACTTGTCCTGCCTGCCGTGGTGCTGCACATTCCTACCCTGCCCGCCCTGATTCTGCCTGTTCCTGCTAAAAAAGACACACATTCTTTATACTGCAGTGAAGCCAAATAATATGATAGAAACAATTCCAAACTCAATATAGTACAGGACTGCTTCTCATCTTGTACCTCCCAAAGGGAAGCTTCAAAATCATCAATATATATTTATCCTGCAGGACTTAATATATCCAAACGCCAATATCGACTCTCCCCTAAAAATATATCAACCAATCTTGCACAGTTTCATGCAGTGTAATAAAAGTCCTCTGTTATTGATAAGCAGCTGTCCACATCAGCCAATACTTGACTCTAAGTGGAAATTACAAATGGTTGTTCCTGCATTTCAATATTCTCTATTACCACAGACAAATAGCTTCTCTAATATGGAAAATGTCAATAACATTGCTCAACTCAAACCAGTTTAGCTTGCACTATAAATGAGGTTAAATACTTTTGCAGTATGCACAGTCAGTCTGTGAATTGCTTTCAAATTGAGATAATAAGTTGGATCTCATTAATGTAGACCAATATATTCCATAAGTATAACATGACAGATCAATGTGAGAAGGCTAGTGTATTGTCTGTACAGTAGGTGGATTGTGGGGAAATGGCTGTCCTACTGAGTCCTATTGAGGAAGATAAGAAACCTGTCTATGGACAATAGATAACATCACTTAATTTAGAGTAGTTCAGATAAAATAGTATTTTTGCCATTCTGCCAAGGAGAATGGGCTTTGAAAAATATGAGCTTTTCAAAGTAAACTATGAATAGGTGCTTTCCCATCAAAGTTTGGGAACCTAGGGCCTCATTTATCAAATTTAGTGTAAAAAATATATAACAGAAAAAAATGTATATGAACAAAGAAAACCTAGCATACACACATTTCCCCTCAGAAATCTCAAAACTATGTGTGTGTTCATGAAGAAGCCTGAGATCCTGCCCATTTTCTGCCACACAAATAACCATAAATGGTCAATGTAAATCAGTTGCATGATCATATATTATGCAGATCAAACCTTCCTGTTTGTCATGTTCAATGACAGAGAATGCAGACAAAAAACCAAGAAGAGTAATTCTGAACAGTTCAAGGTAGAGCCACAACTATATGTTTTATTTGGAAGCCACAATCACATTTCAGAAACACGACAATGTTTAATGTACATTTTCCAATGAAAAGCCCTCCAAAAAGTAGTCATATCTGAAGACAGAGAAAAATAAATGACATGTTGTGTATGAGGCCAGTGTGACTACTATAGGCGATTTTACCAAACATACAAGGGGTGCACCTAGAGTTGCCTATGGTGACTGCAACTATCAGGATGAACTCATGTCCTCACCCTCAAATTTCAACATATGTATGGCATCTATAATAGGGGATGCTCTATTATGCAGTGTAAGAACATAAGAACTATACAAACGAGAGGAGGCCATTCGGCCCATCAAGCTCGCTTGGGGAGAACTTAACTAA
>JABFEA020000043.1:33991756-34004121 GCA_019775915.2 Cyphomyrus plagiostoma
GAGCCTATCCCGGAAGCAACGGGCACAATCAATTTAATCAATTTGTAACAATAAAACAGTGCAGAAAATGACCGAACTATTACAACTACCATGGCAGCTCTTGTGTTATTGGAAGATTTAGCTTATGGAAGAATTAGAAGAGAGCGTGTATTCAGGGATCATAGTTATTTCTTAGCCCATGATGATGACTGGCTTCTAAGTCGATTCAGATCTCCAGATCATTTCGGAGCTGTGTGCTGAACTGGGGCCAACATTACAAAGGCGATGAGGAATTGCACTATAGGCTACCTGTTCCTTTACAAGTTCTGTCCACTCACGGGTTCTTGCCACGGGTGCTTTTCAGCGAGAACTTGCAGACCGATCAAGTGAACCCTGAATCGTGCCATGCCAGCTATGTGGGACAGCATAATCTGAATAATATATAAAATTTCCTTACACTGTGGTTGAACAGGCATAGATTAAAGTGCAATTTGTGGCGATTTTCGGTTTTCCCAATGTAATCGGAGCCACTGACTGCACGCATATTGTTATAAAGGCACCCTCTGTCATGACTGGCCCAGGAAAGCAGGCAAGGGCAGCCATGGATACAGACAAAAGGGGCTTTATTACTGGGATAACAGACTCCAAAACTCACGTAACCTCAATGACTGGACTGGGGAAATGAACGGAAACACGGACAAAATACACAGGACAGGCTGACCATAACAGGCAACAGGTGATTACAATCGGGAATTAACACAAGGTAACGAGGGGGGCGTGGCACACAGGAGGATTAGACAAGCAGGTCATGACAGCTTCAGAGAACGAATTTGCTTATGCTTATGTAAATAGAATGCACTTTCACTATATTAATGTACAAAATATGTGTGATTCAAGCATCTCATTAATGCATGGGCGTTGCCGCCATTAAATCTGAAAGGGATGTGGCCCCTCTCACATTTCATAATTATTCATTAGTTTTATGCCAGTGTATCTCCCCCATTCAAAATGCATATGATGCCCCTACATTAATATTGTGACTAGATGGGTTGGCTTAATCCATGATTCGTAAATTTTCAGAAACAGTAGTGTTGGAAACAAACTTGAAAATGGGGTGATATGTGATAAATTTTAGAATTTGTCCCAATACTGTAAGCTTTGTTTGATTTAACCTTTCGACAACTTAGGGGACAGTGGGTACCCATTGAAGTCATGGCTTTTCATGACCGATGTATCTGCCATCTGAGCCACCCGCGGTGCCACAGACTACCATAAAAAGGAAGAAGAAGAAAAGCCAGAGACAACTGTTGCTGCTTCCCTCTTACCTGCTTGCCTCGTTGCGGCTGCAGAAGAGTACCCCTCGACCTGATGCCTGAGATATGTCCCGCCATGGCTGCTGCACTTAAAGGGGCCAGGGCAGTGTGGGACGGTATCCCGCAAATGGGCAATGCCTGCACGTGAGATGCCAACCCTGGCTCCCATCCCTGACCTGCCTGTGCCTGACACGCCCGCGGCCTTACCTACTGACCCTGCTACGCCCGTGGCCTCGCCTGCTGACACCACTACGCCTGTGGCCCTGCCTGATGCCTCGTCCGTTCTGCCCGTCTCGTCAGCTGTGCCTGCTGCGGCGCCCCCTGCTGGCCATGAGTCAGTGGTGCCTGCTGCGGCGCCCCCTGCTGGCCACGAGTTGGCGGTGCCTGCTGAGGCACCCCCTGCTATCCACAAGTCAGCACTGCCTACTGCCACGGCCACGCATCCTGCCCTCCTGCCTGAAGCCTCGCCTGCCTTGCCCGTCTCGTCACCGCCCCCTGCTGGCCGAGAGTTGGCGGTTGCTGCTGCACCACTCGAGCCGCGTGCTGCACCACCTGAGGTTCCGGTGCTGCCTGCAACCCCGCCTCCTGCTGCACCTGTAGTCCCCGTTACGGTTTTGCCCGAGGCCCTGGCTCCCGCTCTGCCTGCGCCTGTTATCCAGGCTCCGCCCTCGCCTGCTGCCCCGGCCCTGTTTCTGCCTGTCCCGGTCCCTGCTCCAGTCCCCCCCAGAACTGGTCACAGTCCAACAGACGTTTAGCGGTCTGAAAGTATTCAAGGTTCTTATGACACCAGGAACAGGTCCATTGTCCCCTCCAACCAGTGCCTCCATTCCTCCAGAGCCAACTTCACCGCCAGCAGTTTTCGGTTTCTGATGTCATAATTTCTCTCGGCCGCCGTCACCTTATGAGAGAAAAAGGCACAGGGGTGCACCTTGTCATCCTCAATGGAGCGCTGGGAGAGAATAGCCCCAGACTAGCCCCCGAGGCATCCACCTCGATGTCCCCTAGGTGGACTAGTACCTGGGAGCAAGTTGATGGAACAATCGAAAGGGCAATGAGGCAGAAGAGCCAAAGCCTGGGACTTACCAAACACCTCCTGAAGGTCTTGGTATTCAGCGGGTATTTTGGAAAGGCCTGGGGTCTCCCCAGGGGCTGTAGATGCCACAGGTGACCGGGCAAAGCGTAGGTAGTGTGTAAGTAGTGAGAGTAGAACGATGGGCCCCAGGCGGTGATAAAACCCCTTCCCCAATCGATCTGAGGGTTATGCCTGAGGAGCCAAGAGTGACCTAACACTAACAGGACTTGTGGAGTGTCAATTACAAACAGAGAAATACTCTCAACATGGTTGGCAGACAAACGGAGAATCACCAGGATAGTAGCGTGGGCAGAGGGCATACCCGAAGCCACGCCCACCAATACCCTCCTCCTTACTGATGGGCGCATCCTTTTACTGGTCACAAAGCGACAAAATGTCCCATCTTCCTGCAATACAGGTACACACGGGAGTAAAAAATGCTGCTGCCATTCGCCAGGTGACAAGTGAGCCCTGCCAACCTGCATCGGCTCTGGCATGGCCTCTAAGGGGCTATCAGTGGGCTCGGCGGCCTGAGAAACACTTGCTCCTTCCTGAAGGAGCATGGCTGAGACGATGATGGGGATTCCTCAGCGCTATTCATGACACAAACATCTTTTTTTTTTTTTTAAATAGGTATTAATTTTTCCTTGCAACAGAATTTGTTTTCTTATACAGATGCCCTTACTTGAAAGCATGTTAACCTTGTAAACTTCCAGTCTATTCAAGATATATTGCCACCTGTTTTAGCTATTCCTTAAAAGTTACATTTGCATGTTTATTTATTGTAGTGGATGCTTTTGTCCAATGTGGCATAGAAGTGAGGATCAAAGAGCAGGGTCAATCAATATCCCTGGAGCAACTGGAAGTATGGCCCTTGCCCAAGGGCTCAAGCGGTGACATGACTCTGCCAGCCATGGTGACCTTCCAATCACAGAGCCACACTGTCCCCCCATATGAAGCATAATGTTATCTCACAAAGGGGTACACCCTGGGTGAGATTCCAGATTCCAACCATGGGTGCACAATTAAGGATGAGTTAACCCCTGGCAGGCTGCAGTCAGCCCCAATACACCAGACAACAATAGCAGATCTACACATCAGGAATGCCACCAAGATATGGGTGATACTGACTACTGGTTTCAGAGAAAGGCCATCTCCCATGGCAGGGCAAAAATTCAGCATCGTGGGCAGCAGGGTGTCAATTGAGCGACTTGTTGGTGTTTTCTCTACCTTTGACCACAGATTGGATGACTGCCTGGATGGGATGGCTCTCTCCAGTCTATACAGCCAGTGTAAGGAGCTGGGGTGCCATGTGAAGAAGCAGCTGGTCTCAACACTCTGGTCACCCACATCCTACATATGGCCAACGCTTTTCCCCACAAGCAACCCCTATTCCCCTGTAAATAAACTCCTTTGAGGGTTTCTTGCCACTCCTGTGCCCTCTCACATACCACATGGTCCATCCTAGAACAATACTTTATCATATATTTTGTAAATTTAAAATAATTATGATTATAAGAAGTAAAATGCATACATTTTGTGGCACATAGCAATGGTGCAGTGTTTTGTTCTCTGAAACAGGCTGGCATGATGACATGATGACTGAGGGGTCAATTCTCTCCTAAGGTGCATAAGTCATTTACGTGCTTTTGAGTGACCAATTCTGCCTATATCTGGTCATGAGAATTCAACAATTTTCCATACCCACCTCTCCTATTCAGAGTCAACTGGGTCCAGAAGTTATCCCAGAAGCTATGGGTATAAGACAGGATATATGCCAGTATGGGACACCAACCCAATTTAAATCACCTCAGCGTGTTTTTGGACTCTCAGGAGAAACAGCAAGAATCCCCATGGGGATATGGGGAGAACATGCAAACTCCACACGCATGAAGCATTAGAGAAGACTCAAACCCAGGTCTCAGAAGTGTAAAGCACCACTCGCATACATGAAATGCAACATTTGGGTTTTGTGCAGAACAATTGACATTACGTTTCCTTATCAGATATATTACAATTATGTAATTTGTAAAGATCTGGTGTTGTGGCCCATTGGGTCCTTGTACAAATGGAGCAAGAGTTTGGCTTGCATTGCCAGCAGCAGGGGGCCAACGAGAGAGATTTTGAATATACCATCCTACCGCAGAAATTTCCCCTCCTTGCCCGCAAAAATGACATAATGAAGTTGCATCAAATAAATTATTTATTTGTATGATTTATATGAAAATTGCTTATATGATTATTGCAGCACCCGGCAGCAGAGTCCTGCACAGCTCAGATTTTGACAAACTGCACCCGCCTATACCCCTCTTACTTAAACCCGTATCCGAACCGTTATCCAACAGAAATAAAATGAAATTCCGCACCCGATCTGCTATAAATAAATACCGACACCCGACCCGCCCCCGAATGAAAATCAGATTATAAATTAAAGGCAAAACTTTATTGGCACAACAAACGACCATTGACATGTGCAATATCAGTTGAAAAGGCATAGCCAAATGTAAATGTTGCTTAACAGCCTAATAATAAGCAAAACAAATAGTAGTAGCCTACCTCCAAACTCAAATAATGTTTGATATTGCCATGCCCACACAGCCTTACCAGCTTACAATTAAATGTTTTAATAAAAACTAATATTCTACAAAATGAACATTAGGCTACCCTGCACAGTATTGGGTTTTATAGGCTACCTACGTGCACTGTCCTTTTCCTTTGATTCGCGATTGGAATTCCTACGCGAAAACGAAGACTAGCGTTTGGTGCGGTGCTTTATATTACTGTGTAAAACGGATATCCTCCACAGCTGATAGCCTCAGCTGACTACTACAGCATCCATTTCGAACAACTGGAGGAGATTGCACGCGTTTTTTGAAAATGAAAGTGGGAGAAATTTCCGGGAATGCACGTGCAGGCATGAGCTGATATGAATTTTATGTTTTATCATCTTGAATGCAGGAATTTTGTCACTAAAATATAGCCCTAGGGTATTTTTTGTTGGCACATGATGTTTTGAAAATCGCAATTTAGCTCTCCTGCGTCCGACCCAAACCCGTATCCGACACAGGAGAATACTTTTCACCCGTTTCAACAAAATTTGGTGGCGGCGGACAGGACAAGACCAGGAACAAGATGAACCTGGAAAACAAGACAAGACCGTTACCAGGGCACAGGGAACAAGACCGACACAGAGGGCCAGACACAAGGGCCAAAACCACAACAAAACTTGACAAAGCACAGGGAACACAGACAGGCACACCAGAAAAGAGACACAGGGGGAACAGAAGGACAAGGAGTGAACAGAAGAACAGTAGGACCAGGAGGCAGAAGGGCAAAGGATGGAGCACTAAGGGGAGACCGTGGAAACCCTGGCGGGTGAGGGAAGGCAGCCGCAGGGGCCACAGGCAGACGGGAGGATGGAGCCAGAGGGGACCACACAGGGGATGAGGAGACAGACAGAGGAACTGACAAAGGAGGCAAGGGGGGGTCACTGGGAGAGGCGAAGAGGAAGAAGGAGAGGACCTTGGTGCAGGCGAGAAGGAGGGGGAAGCTACAACAGGTGACAGGACAGCCAGAGCCAGGGAAGGTGCCATCCGACACTGGGGGGACCTGCAGGCATCTGATGAGCTGAGGCAGGGGGACCCGGAGGCAGCTGACAAGGCATCAGCGGAGGGACCACAGTCAGATGACGAGCCCTTGGAGGGGGATCTGCAGGTGACAGCCGGACCGGAGCAGAAGGACCCGCAGGCAGTTGCCGAACCACATCCGGGGAGAGCATACCGTTAAACTGTCATATATGACCTTAACCATGAGTAACCAAACAAAATACATGGTACAAATAATGGTGTTTTTAGTTTTTCCAATTGCTTTCAGAGATCTTTGTGGGGACTTGAAAAAGAGTCCCCATAATGTCAGATTAACAGGTTTTTACCACAATGTAACATAAACATAATCCACACACACACAGGTTTGTAATTATATCTTTGTGGGAACTCTCCATTCATTTCTATGCGGAAAACTCTAATCATGACCAACATTGTGACCTTAACCCCTACCCAGCCCAAACCATAACCATAAGTAATAAACCAAATTTTTGATTGCGTTCACAGATCGCATTCACAGCTAAGGCCACAGAGGTATCCAATGCACCACTATTATGATGACCGCTGTTTGTATTATCACAGGCTACATGAGGATTAACTACTGCACCTATCAGTACTATTATTCTACATGCAGACAACGTTAACATAGCTAATAGTTGCTTATTTTTTCATTAAGACCAACAATATCTATGCATTTTGCTTAAGAGTCACAAGTATGTTTAATGACTAAAGTGAATTTTTAAAATCTAAAAATATTAACTGTAAAGTGATACCTCAGTTCTCGAACTCACTAGAACTCGAATTTTTGAAAGTCGAACAAACCACTTTTACCTAGAACTCGATCTGAATATCAGAAGTCGAACAGTGAATGCTGACCTAATATAAAATTGTACACGCCAGGAAATGAGCCACACTACAATGCATTTCTTACTTGAATGCCTTCTTCATAGACTGGACGATTAACCAGATAAAGTTTTATTTAAACTTTAATTTACCAGATAAATTAACTGAAAACCAGTTCTCAGTGCTTTACATGATATTTGGGAGAAATAGCAGATTATGCATCGGAACTGCCTGGGATACAAATGTACATCATACGTGTAACTAAACTCTTCAGCCAATAAGGGCAAAGGTGTGTCGTCACAGAGGCGGTTCCAGTTTGTGCAGCCAGGTGAGAGGTTGCAATGCATCTAACCGTAAAATAAACTGAAACGCAGACTTAATACAGAGGACTAATGACAACAACCAGAAACAGCTGATCACATGGGGATCCCACACTAGGTTAATGAGTGGGAGCTGACTGTCGGAGCAGGACAGGGGTAATGTTGAGATAAGATCTTTATCGTTTTGGAAGCCATTAAGAAAAAAATTATTTTCTTTTTTTATCCAGTTCATTTTGTGTTTAAATGCTAAAAAAACATATTTAGGTGTAATTTTGGGAGGCCGGGAACCAATTTATTGATTTTCCATTATTTCTTATGGGAAAAATTTGATCAGAACTCGAACTTTTTAGCATTCGGAACGGATTAAGTTTGAGAACCGAGGTACCACTGTATTTACTTTTTGACAGTCCTGGGATTCAAAACATAGCTATTTTGACCACCAAATATCATGGAAAAATGATTAATCTTCCATAACTGTTTAACCAGTAGAGGGTCATTCCAGAGCTTCCGATCCAGGAATGCTTCAAGACTTAAACACTTTTTATTGTCATCGTACATTTTCCTGGACAACAAAATTAGCTGGCAAGACCACAAGGATGCAAGAAAACTGACAGTGTCAGTACAAGATATAAAAACAATATAATGGCAGTTTAATTCAGGGCACACATCTAATCCGCAATTCACATTCCTTGATTCACTCTCCTGTTGGTTTGCATGAGGAAGAGTGAGTATCCAGAGAAAATTGCTTCTCAGCCATAAAATGGACACAGAACCTCCAGATGCACAAACCTTAGATCAAACCCACACCTCTGGAGTTGAGGGTACAGTGATAATAATTCATCCTAAAAACTAATCACAGGACAGTGCTTCCTAAAAACTAAACTAGTAATTCTATATCATGATAAATATTTTTTTATTTTGTAAAACATAATATACATAAATATCTATATAAATAGCATTTCAATAAATGCTAAAAATGTAAAAAAAAAAAAAAAGAAACTAGCTCAGGAAGGTTGCTGGTTCGAATCTTGCGGCTGGCAGAATTATTGTCTTGGAGCCCTTAACACATTCAGTTATTTAACAAATGTTGTATCCAAAATGACATACAATGAAAAAAGTAAGGTCAACCTGACTCCTGAACCATAATGGCTAAGTGTTATGTTCGTTGTTGCATGGTCGGGAGGCGAGCCGGGAAGCAGGCAAGCAGAGCCGTTATGGAGGACAAACGGGGTTTATTCTTGGCAACACAGGACTGACAGGGACCAAACAACATGTAACGTCAATGCCAAGTCTGCCGGAACTTACGCAGACGCAGACTAAATACAAAAGACAGGCAGGCAGTAACACGAGACAGGTGACAACAATCGGGTAGAAACACGGGGTAACGAGGTGGGCGTGGCACACACGAGGATCAGACAGAGCTGGACGTAACACTAAGGGCCTGCCTCAAGAACTCAACAGCACAATTGCCCTGCTGCAGTCTATAAACCAGTGATGACTAGGACAGCACCCTAAGCCCCTAAGCCACATACCACCTCCTTAACCTTAATTGCTTTAGGCACTGGCTGACTCTGCTACTTCAAGATCACTTTGGAAAAAAGCACCTGCCAAATACACAAATGTAAAACCAATAAGTGATATAGCCATTAGCAGTTTCTAAAGATACTATTTGGTTTGATTGTTCAGCATTACGCCTTTGTTATAACTAAAATACCCTCACCTTGCACTTTATTAGAAACACTATACTAATCCAGGGTACATTCTTCCTTTGCTCTCAAAACCACCTCTGTTCTTCATGGCATGGATTCCACAAGATGTTAGAAATATTCCTTTGAGATTTTGGTCTATGCTGACATTATTGCATCAAGCAATTTCTAAAGATTTGTCAGTGGAGCATCCATGCTGCAAATCTCCATTTCTGTCACATTCCAAATTTGTTCTATTGGATTCAGTTCCAGTGACTGAGAAGGCCACAGAAGAACACTGAACTCATTGTCAAGTTAATGAAACCAGTTTGAGATGACTTTTGCTCCATGACATGATTCACTATCATTTTGGAAATAGCCATTTGATGATGGGTAAAATTATGGTCATGAAGGGATGCAAGAATATTGTCTGCAAGAGTACACAAATAAGCTGTGGCATTCAAATGATGATTTATTGGTATAAATAGACTCAAAGTATGCCAAGAAAACATTCCCCGCACCATTAAAGTATCACCATGAGACTGGACTGTTGACATAAGGCAGGTTGGGTCCATGGCTGTTGATGAAAAATTCCGACCCTACCATCTGTGTGCCTCAGCAGAAACTGAGATTAATCAGAGAAAGCTATGATTATCTTCAACTGGCCAGTTTTGGTGAGCCCTGTGCCCAGTGTAGCCTCAGCCTTCTGGCTTCGGCTAACAGGAGTCAAACCCAACATGGTCTTCAATTATTGTAGGGCAGGGGCCGGAGCCCTGCACATTTTTGGGTTTCCCCTCATTTAACACACCTGATTCAACTCCTTGTGCTAATTACCACACAGCTCTTGAGCTGAATCATTTATGGTAAAACAGGGAAAGAACTAAGGTACACAGGGCTCCGGCCCCCCAGGACTGGAGTTGATGACCCTGTTGTAGGGCTTCAGCCTCAAGTTTGAATGTGTGGTGCATTCTCAGATGCTCTTCTACTTAAGATAGTTGTATGGAGTAGTTTTTTGAGTTACCTTTTCTCTCAGTTCAAATTAGCCTGGCCATTCTCCTCTGACCTCTCACATTAACAAGGTGTTTCTGTTTGCAGAAATGCCAATCACTAGATGTGTTGTGTTTTTGCACCATTCTGACTTAACTTCTGTGAATCTAAATCCAAGAAATACTCAAACCAGCCCATCCATCCATTTTCCAAACTGCTTATCCTACTCGTTTGCAGGGAGTCCAGTGTTGATAACAGAAGCTATGGGCACGAGGTGGGGAATAACCCAGAATGGTGGGCCAACCCATCGCAGGGCACATTCACACACCATTCACTCACGCATACCTAAGGGCAATTTTAGTTACCCCAAGTAGCCTCAGCATTAGGACTGGGGAGGAACTGGAGTATCTGGACATGGAGAGAACATGCAAACGCCATACACATGGAACCCAGGTGGAGACTTGAACCCTGGTCCTTGAGGTGTAGGACAACAGTGCTAACCACTGAACCAACATGCTGCCCCTGGTCAAAATCGCTGAGATCAAATGTTTTACCCATTCTGGTGTTTACATTAACTGAACTGGTGTTTACATTAACTGATAAACATTAACTGAAGCTCCTGGCTAGTGTTTGTATGGTTTTATGCACTGCATTGCTGCCACATGATTAGATAATTGCATGAATAAGCAAGTGTACAGGTGTTTCTAATAAAGTGCTCAGTGAGTTTTACACTCTTATATGTAAAGTGGTTCAAAGAAAACCGTCAGTAATCTACTAAGCAATGAAAGATGAATGGTAAGGTGATTCATTATTCACTGCTCTAAACAGTATACTTCTGCCACTTGCCAAAAGAGCCCTCAAGTGTTTGTTTCACATTGAGTTTCTGGCATCTCTGCTATTATTAAAAGTCCGCTCAGAGGGAAAAAGTAATTAAAAAAATGCAAGTCTGAGTGATTATGTTTGTCATGTGGTGAACAATTTCTCTCCTGATATTAGTGAAATTTCCCTGAATGCTTCCAACTACAAGGCATATGATGTCACTGAATGAAATGATGAGCATAAAACAATGCAAAATATAGGTCATGGTTCTCCCAGGCAGTACAATTCAGTTCAGACATGAGTGTCTACAGTGCATGACAAAGCACTCTTCACCAGTATTAACAAGATACTAAGTGACTGCATTTGTCATATAAGAAAAGTGTTTAATCTTTTCAGTGACTCTTTCAAATGCTTGTGAATGTGTTAATATGGAACTACTTCAGACTTACCGATTACAGATAGAAATGGGACTGACATTACGAAACATTTCTGATTACATATGCCTCCATTTTTAACTATTTATTAAGTACAGGATTAGAGTAACCTGGGAGAATCATGACCTCAGTATGGCATTGAAGCTGTCAGGAGTGTGAGCCTCCCATAGAAAACAGGTCTGAGGGACGAAGCTGACAAATTACCTTGTAACATGAAAATACCAAGAAAAAAGAATATTCTGCCCATTACAGGGTTGGTCAAGCTTGGTGGCGGTGTGCATTGGTAAGTGCCTTGTGACCAGGTGAATAATGTAACCTGTCTAGGGTTAATCCTAAAATGGAATGGAACTTTGCAATGAACACTGGCTTTGGGAAGCTTTTAGGAAGGGGGGATGAGAAGGAGCTTGAGCTAGTGTGAGAGATAGAAAGGTAATGGTTACGTATCAGAGGTCCTCTTAATGAAGGGCAAATCCCAGACTGAGGGCTGTGCTGTTGGAGTTTTTCTGAGAAACTGAAGAGCTGCAGAACAGTCAGCCACAAGGGCAAAAGGTCAAGTATGGGAGGAGTTTGGAAAGTCTATGGAGGGAGATGGTTTGGACTCAAGAGGGGGATGCAGGTCTTAATGACACATGAAAGATCATGCTCAGATCTGATCTAATTTGTGTGTGTGTGTGTGTGTGTGCATGCATGTGTGCGAGTGGGTATGACACATAATTCTAAAATTAATTATTAGCATAGCCACTTCTCTGTAATTAAAGGGCCAATAGTTTGAAAAGTCATTTGTCCATCCATCCATTATCTTCTGCTGGATCCGAGGTTGGGTCGCAGGGGCAGCAGTCTCAGCAGGGAAACCCAGACTTCTCTTCCCACTCAGCTGTAAACTGGCCCAGTGCATGCTGCAGGTTTCAGTCAACATGTAAATTTTATAAAAACCAGTGATGTAGTTGTAAAGATGAAAAGTTGTACCCTGGGGGAACCTGTGCTTAGTCTGAGGACCCTGGAGGTGTTGTTTCCTATGGAGACAGACTGTTTGTCAGGAAGTCCATGATCCAGTTGCATAGTAGGGTGTTCATGACCTGCTGGCTCACCTTCTCTACCAGCCTCTTTGGGATGACTGTGGTAAATACTGAACTGAACTGAAGTCAAACAGTTCTGTTGGAGAAAGTGATCGGCTTTCCCCGAACTACTGACCCACAAAGGATGAGACACGTGCTGTTTTACTTGCAAGGGTAGCCACACCGTCTGCAGTGCGAGCTACAAAGGTGTGGCTCCTCTGCAGGGTTTATTTATACTTGACAGGAAACATACTGA
>JABFEA020000043.1:34046645-34071085 GCA_019775915.2 Cyphomyrus plagiostoma
CAAAGGTGTGGCTCCTCGACAGGGTTTATTTATACTGTAGAGGAAACATACTGATCAGGTTACATTTGGAATGGAATAGGATGGAATGCATGGAATGCAATGGGAGTGAGAGTGGATCAGGACGTGCAGCAGAGAAAAAGGGGGGGGGCTTGTGTCTGCTGCACAAGATAGAAAATTACTATTAAGCACTTACACAATTGCTATTAAGCACTTACACAATTGCTACTGCTACATGAAACAAGTAATACAACTTAAGAATACACGTGAGTGATAATATGTACAATTCCAGCCTAACAGAAACAAACATAAGGAACCACACAAACAGAAATATATGATACATACTTGATCTAAAAATCTTTCAAGAAGAAATGTGTGACTTTGTGGCCACAAAAATGTTCCTCATATTATTCAGTTGCTTACCAGAACTCTGTATTGCACACAAATATAATCCAAGGACACAATGGGATACAAGCATTCCTGGAACTGAGCTGCAACCTTTCAATCTGTAAGTCAGCCTATTTCTCAGAATGTTATCTTTTAGTCCTTGATGAGATCTTTCCAGCAAGAAAATAGGCTAATATAGCAATGGGATTATACTTTGGGCAAGTAGAAAGGAAAGGTTTCCTCATTTATGCAGTCTGCAACTCTGCGTGGGTATGATGGACCCACCAACCCTTTGGAGACACAACAATGAAGGCCTCTCTCTCCTTCTTTCCCCCTTCCTGTCAGATACAGCTCTCAGATGGAGTTACATAAAGTGGCACTTTGGTTAGCTGACTGTTTCCCCCAGGGTACAACCTGTGGTTGACTATGCGTCATCCTACTCTGAGTTTAATGATGGCCTGACACCAGCAGCAGATTTTTGATTCATCGCTTTGTTGCCATGAATTATGTAGTCAAATCATCTGTACAGCAGAATCGTTTGCATAACATTTTTGGAAGTATTACACAATTGAGTTTGCATGCAAGTTTTTCTCTCATTTCCTAATGCCACTTAAGCTCATAAATCAGACAACAAATTAAACAGTCCTGTAATACAGAATGAACACATGGGATAAGTCAATGCATTAAATGGACAATATAATTTTGCGATTACTATTGCAATGGGACTCTGGTGATTCTGTTTGCTGCTTCAGCTACAGTACCACTCATGCAGAGTGCTGATCTAGTTTGAGGCAACCTTGCTTTTTCCAAAGTTTCTAACCATCAGTAAATTTGGTCTCAAAAAGAAACTGACAATCTGTTTAGTTAATTATCTCTAAAAGTGTCTCTGGTGATATAATTAAAAATAAAAATGAATACAATGTAATCTTTGTGGTTAGCACTATCACCTCATACGTTCCAGGATGGGGATTCAATTCCCACCCTTACTTTGTGCATGTGTGGCATTTGTTCTCCCTAAGTCATTTGGGTTTCCTCCACACACTCCAGTTTCAGAGACTACCTTTGCCCTGTGCCTTATTTTACCTGTATTAGGTCTCAGGTCAAGGTTGTGATACTAACCAGGAAACAAAATTAGAAAGTGGATGGAAATGCACCAGAAAGTTCAGCTTTTGTCTCAGTGGCCCACAAACCTATAGGCCACACACAGAAAGCAGAGATAAGATTCAAACCCCACATTTTGAAGGTGTGAGGAAACAGTTTTTCTGAATGAACTTTGGTACTGCCTCAGTGTTTTTGGAGAAAACAAAACACCACACACTAGCAACAAAACTTCACTCCATCTGTAAAGCATTCTGAACGCAGTATGATGACTAGCTCGCTGCCTGAGATATTGGACATTTTACAGCAGAATTCATGATGTGATTTAAAGATTAAACGAATTTGGTAAATGTGACCCAAACATAGGATGTTAGAATGGCCTTGAGTTCTGACCTCAGTCTCACTGTTAATTCTGGTGTGTGGTCTGAAGCAGAGTGTTTAAGCCACCCATCATGAAAATATACTGTATATGAACTGAAAAAGAGAAATGGACCATAACCACTTCAAACAGATGGGTATCTCTGATCAGCTGGCTCACAGAAGTTTTCTCTATATGTGCTAGAACTACAAGTTCTAAATTTCTATTTCTCTTAGATAAAACAAAAAAAGGTTTGACTGATTTCACAGGATTTTCTTATTATACATCATTTTGGAAAAAGTCATAAAGGGCTCTACAAGGCTTTGAGAGGACATACATCTTCACTCAGTGTATCTCAATGTATTACAAGATCTTAACTGTTGCTCCTACTGATTTTCATTTATCGTATGAGATCTTTATTTATGGGCTTTTATGTCATGCTTTATGTCTCATCCATTCATTATTCAACTTATCTGAGAATTAATATATTAGATATTTGACAGAAATATCAGAATTTCCTTATCATTTATTATAGTTATGGTTTTTAAAGCACAAGTAAATGAATACCTCATAAACACCTGAATACCTCCCTGACACTCTTTATGAGAGCAGTAGGTCATAAAACTGATTTATTGGCCCTTAATCTAATCAAATGTGCCATATATTGCTTACAATATATATAAACATAATTATTTCAAAATAATAAATACTGTGCCCAAAACATTTGTTCCATCCATTGTCTTCTGCTTATCCAAGATACAGCAACAGCAGGGTGAGCAGAGATGCCCAGACCTCTGTTTCCCCAGCCGCCTCCTCCAGCTCTTCTGGGGGGATATCAAGGCGGTTACATGCCACCTGGGAGATAAAATCTCTCCAACATGTCCTGCATCTGCCTAAGGGTCTCCTCCTGGTTAGTCATTCCCAAATCACCTCTGCACAGTGGCATTCAGGTAGCATCCTAGACAAATGTTCAAACCACTTTTCTGTGTGGTGGAACAGTGGCTCTACTTTGAGCCCCTCCTGAATTTCAGCGCTCCTTACCCTATCCCTGTTGAGACCAAACACCCTGCAAAGGAAATTGATTTCTATCACTTCTTTCCAGAATTTTATTTTTCAGTCACTACCCAGAGCTTGTGACCATTACTTAGAGGGTAGGAACATAAATTGACCGGGAAATCAGTAGCATTGCCTTTCAGCTCATCTCTCCCTTCATCAACATGCATTTATCTATCAAGCTCCAACTCCATTTTTCCCTCACTTACGATAAAGTGCCACAAGATACTTGAACTACTTCATTTGAGGTCATAACTCACTCGCAACCTACAGGGAACAGTGGCCTCAAACTTGGAGGTGCTGATCCACATCCCAGCCACTTGACACTCAGCTACAAACCACTCCAGTTTAAGCTGGATGTCACACCTTGATAAAGCCAAGATGAGAGCCTGAGGTCAGTGAACCAGACACTCTCTACCCCTTTGCCATAAAGGTGGAGATTTGTGGCCATAACTGAGATCCTGAGGTCACTGAGATCCTCAGGACACCCTCCACCTCTTGGCCATGCCTAGAAATTACGTCCATAAAGGTTGACAAAGAACAGTCCAGAATCCATTAGGAATGAGTCTGACTTACTGCCGGTAATATGAACCATGCTCTCACTGCAGTCATGTAGGGAACTATTGGCCTATAGCAGCCAGCATGGTACCACATAACTATATTGCCAGAAGTATTGGGACATCCCTCCAAATCATTGAATTCAGGTGTTCCAATTGCTTCCACTGTATATAAAATCAAGCACCTAGGCACGCAGACTGCTCCTACAAGTCGAAATGTGAACGATGACCTAAAATAACCTACACAAGCTGGGAAATGAGTCATGCGGCACAGAAACACAGGGCAACACTTCAGTCTCAGCCTCACATTTATTGTGATAGTATCATTTGTTGGTGATAGAGTAATAATAAAAGTAAACAATATACCGCATGGCATAGTTTAGTGTTGGCGCAGTGTTGGGGCAGGGCTTGGGGTTGTCACGATCTATTGAGCCGGGACCAGGGAATCAGGGAAAGGACTCAAGCAATTTGGAAACACAAGGTTTAATTGAGAACAGGCTGAACAACACAATGATGTTACAATGACTGGACTGGGGAAACTAACTTAAACACAGAGTGAATACAAAGGACTAATGACAACACCCAGAAACAGCTGATCACACAGGGATTCCACGTGAGGTTAACGAGGGGGCATGGCACACGAAAGGAGCGGACGAACGTGGCAGGACAGTTGTAGTGTTGGGGTACCATCTTTATCGTTGTTTTATCCTGTTCATTTTGAGATTAAAAAACATATTTAGGTGTAATTTTTTTGGGGCCGGGAACCAATTAATTGGTTTTCCATTATTTCTTATGGAGAAAATTCAATCAGAGCTTGAACTTTTTAGGATTCGAACCCAAGTTCTGAACGGATTAAGTTCGAGTTCTGAGGTACCACTGTATAGTGTATCTTGAATAGACTGGAAGTTTACAAAGTTAACATGCTGTCAAGCATGGACATCTGTACAAGAAAACACATTCTTTTGCAAAGAAAAAATAATACCTATTAAGAAAACAGATTATGTTTGTGATATACTCAAACACAAGCCCACTCCAAGTGTAGGGCCAAACTTGCCTGGACACATGACAGTAGAATCTACAGCAGTGCTGGTATCATCTTTTTGTTCACTCCATCATTCTCAAGCCTGGAGAGTGGCCTTGAGCTCCCAGAATTGCCCCCAGATAATTCATTTTTATTTGTCTGACAATGTTTTGTTTTCTTGTCTCCTGTGCCCTATAGGTATTTCATTTTATATGCGAGCTACATTGATATATTAACATTTTTGTTTACTTGTCATCTTTTGCTGTGCTATATGTATGTTTAAACAGCGAAATACTGTATTACAATTTCTCCTGAATAGAGTTGTCCAAACATTTTTCACTCTGGTTCATGTGTGTGTAAATGCAGGTGTCCCAATATTGTTGGCAATATAGTGTACTCACACCCACCAGAGGATCCCGATGGCCAGTCATATGCCTTTTCCAGTTTGCGCATATGGAGTTTTTCCTTTGCATCACTTCAGTTGTTCTGGTGTTTCCTGCAAGAACTGGTTGGTAGTGCAACAACATTCAAAGTATAATTATTGAAGAAATAATAATTAGAATAAATAATCAGAAGGAAAACTCGATCATTTAAATAATCTTCCACAAGTGAATTTCCAAACTGACAGATTAACCATCTTCCCTGGGCACTGAAAACCTCCAACAACTGCTTTTAATTTAAAAAAGGCAATTATGAGAATTTCCAAAATTAATCCATAATTAGACTCAATCTCCAGCAATGAAGTCTCCACCTTGGTTGTTCATGCTAGAACTGATGATGTAAAATCCTGACAATCTGCGGTACTAAAGAGGAACTTCATTGCTGTGTGTAAGCTAAAACAAAATTCCAGAATTTAATTGTATCTAGTCCCCTACCAATTCTTTATAGAGGGGATGTAACCTACTGTATAGTAGGCTACTTTCCCTAACCAGCTGGTTAGATCTTGGTATACTGTACATTTCAAAACATAGCCAGGACCTTTTTCGGGAATGGCCTGGCTTTTATAAACAGGATGATCTTCATCCTAATTGGAGGACATAATTTAAGATACCTCAAAACATAAACTGTTCATCTGCCTAACTTCTGACAGCACCAACCAGGCCCCAGCCTTTTGATCTTAAATCAAAGGCTGTTTATTTTCCCACCTTTAGCTAATGCCTGGCTATGACCCAGGTGCCCCTAAATATAACAAGTATTTAGAAACAGAGTTGAATGATCTTAGAAAGAAACATTTCACTAGGTGCCCCTGTGCAGATAACCTAATAGATTAAATGAGCCCAACACAAACCCACCATAAAATGCACATTTCTTTTTTTAAGAAACAAAGCACTTACTCTCAAAGAGATGCTACTTGACATCAGACAGACCATTTTTTGAGGTTTTTTAACTGAAAACTCGTACTTCACTCCAAGAGGCTGAACTTTTCTCTTAGCAGCTCAGCCCATAACCTAGGCGTCATGTGAGATATAAGCCTCTCATTCAAATCTCATATGGATGCAGTATTGAATGTGTGCTTCTTACAACTACATAACACTGACAAAGTACAACGATTCCTTTCTATTCAAGACACTGAGAAATTTATACATGCCTGTGTATACAGTAGGTTAAACTACTGTAATGCTTTGTTATCTGGGAGCAGACATCGCACATTAAACACCTTGCAAAATCCAGCAGCTCTAATTGTCACCAGGAGCAGGAAGTTTGGAAACATAATCCCTGCTCTTAGTTCCCTGTACTGGCTTCCCATTTGGTTTAAGACTGACCTCACAGTTCACCTACTTACATATAAGGCCCTATAAGGTCTAGCATCTGCTTACCTGACAGAATTCAAATTACAAAATGCAGGTATCCTTCTCATTCCACATATGAATAAAGTAAGTGGTAAAGTGTTCTGCTACAGGGCTCCTATATTGTACAATGATTTACCAGTCTATGTTTGGGATGCCAAAATGGTCTCAGTCTTTATATTTCAACAGAAGACCCTTTACTTTAGGGTGTATTCACTTGTTAGTAAGTTAAACTAACTATGGCTGCTGGTACAGTTGTACATGCCATTTTTACCTAACATGCATTTCCATTAATGTGTCTATGCATGTTCTGACCACCCATGCACTCTGGCCTCCTTCTCACAAGTCCAAGTAGTGCCCAGGGTGGGTGCCATCTGAGCTGGAGCCCTAGTTCAATCCCATTGTGGATGTGACTTATACACTATAACATCATGGGTGCAGATTTCAAGCTGCCACCCTACACAAAAACTCCAAAGTATGGAGAAAAAACCTCTAAAAAACCTTGGATCCCTAGAGGTTCTTTCTCCCTATTTTGGAGTTTTTGGCTCCTACCTTCCTTCCTTTTTTTCTTTCCCATGATTTTTGTACTATTTTGTCTCAATGATGTTCACACACACCCATATAAAAAGCATTGTGTTGACTCTGTTGTGGAAGGTCTGATATTACAAGAAATGAAACTGAACTGAAATCCACAAAAAAAACATGTAAACGGTCTGGTCAAACTCTCAGAAACCCACCAGTATCCTGGTCCAGTATTCCATGACTAATATGGACTCTATAATGCCTCTCCTGGATCTCAGTTTCAACCATCAGACAGACCCACCTCTCCTATACCATAGAATAGGCCTTCCCAGGGAGATTGAAGAGAGTGATTCTCCTGAAATTAGAACACACCCTCCAGTTCCCTTTCTTAAAGATTTGGATCACCACCTGAGGTACTGTCCCCGACCTTCAAGCAATGTTGAGGTGGTGTGTCAGCTAAGACAGGCCAACAACATCAAGTGTGTTCAGGTACTCAGGGCAAATCCTACCCACCACCGGAGCATTTTCACTGAAGAATTTTTTCTACCTATGGTTCTGAGCCCTAGTAATGGGCAAATCCTCCTCTGAGTCCTCTGATTCTTCTTCATCCAAGGAAGGTATGTCAGTGAGATTCAGTCCCCAAACTTCTCCTTTCACCACCTAACTATACCCTCAGTTGAAGTCAACAGAATCCCATCCCTGTTGTACACAGGGATTTATTTCATGTGTGCATGGTTCTTCTGATTCCAATAGAAGAAAACAGAATAGTGATATTTTATGAATCCCCATGATTTTTTGCCTACCCCACCTTGCTGTCCATGAGATATACATTCAGTTGAGGGATCACAGCACAGGGTCAACCAGCACGTAGTACCCCTATGGCTGGGGGATAAGGGCTCCAAGGGAAATGTACTGATTCTGCTGAGGATCAAACTGCTGACCTTCCAATCAAAGACATAGATACTTAGCCTGCTGAGCCACACAGCGCCGCTATTTTTGTCTTGCCCTCTAACCACCTGACACCCATTGCCTGACCTTTGTCTGCCCATCAATTTCCACCTTTGCCTGCCAATTTGAATTCTATTTCACTCTCTCTGGTTTTGACCAGGATTGTTGATTTTGACTTGTGCTTTTGTAATAAACCCATTTCCCCTGAATCAGATCCACATCAGCATCCTCCTTATCATACACCCTCACTAGTGATCAGGCATGCAGGTACAATCAGGCACAAGTAGTAGAAGGGAAAATACATAAGACAGATTTGGAACCCCTCTGCATTATACAAGAGGAACCATATGCCATCCATCCATCCACCCATTTTCCAACCCGCTTATCCTACTGGGTCGCAGGGGTCCGGACCCTATCCGAGAAGCAATGGGTACCAGTTGCTACAATGCACCACCATGTCAGCCCTGGAACCATATGCCTTTTAATTCAAATATTTACCATTCATCATCTTATAGAGAGAATTTTGGCTCACAGAATTAAAAATGATTGTTGTACTTGGTTGATGTTGTGCTGTTCTCTACTACTGTTCCAGAGCACATGAAGCACTTGTAAGGAGGACTGACCAAACTGAAGCAATAAAATTTGAAAGCTAAGTTGGAAAAGTGGTCATTCTTCAAACAGGAAGTAAGATATTTGGGGCATGTTGGAGATTTTGGCACTGAAACCTGGGAGTACTTTTCAGGTCAGAGGTTTGTGGTTTATACCAACAATCAAGGCCACCAACAGGGGGTGGCCACCCTTCTGGCAACCCTTGTGGCCACCCCCAAATATGGCCATAGAAATTTTATTTCAGAAATGATAACATTGAAACCTCTGATGCATCATCAGACCGTTAACTATGTACGACCTGCTCCAAATTAGTGTGGGCACCACAGCACTACCGAATGAACAGCTTTGCAAAACCTTTAATGTGGTGTATCCTAATTATTCTTGTTGTGATTTACATGAATTGCCTAAATGATAAATTACTCAGCAATGTTCCACTTCGAACACATTGAAATGAAGCAAACAGAGCTAGTTAGATGACTGTGTTGGTGTTTGTGTGCTGTTATAGCACAACAAAATTGGAAGCATTGAAACAATTGATTTTGACTACATCATCCACTATGGACTGGGTGACAGAACGAAAACGCCAATGACTTATCCCAGCAGTTCCTCCCTGAAGTGGTAACATCATGGTTGGCATCTGGTGTTCCTCTGCCTGAAGGGTCACAGCAGGTAGCTGGTGGGGATCAGTCAGGTATGTTGGTTCTTCCTGTATGCTCTTCCCCTGCTTTGCAATCTTTACAGGAGTTAAACCCTGTCCATATTGGAGAGACAAAATAGAAGTGTAAACTCATAATTGTGTCATATTCAAATTTTGCATGTTTGAGCTATAAAATTGCAATGCCTCCCCCCCCACCTTCCCAGTTTGAGGGCCTTATGCAGTTGCTTATGTTTGTTATATACAAGGCCAGTCCTGACCATGAAGGATTTCTTGCTCTTGATCGCCTGCGCCTGTGTTTCCTGCACTAATCACCGTTGTCAGTGTACCCGTGTAATATTGCATGTTTGCTGTTTGTACTTTGTGGATGCTGTACATTGGTGTATTTGCAAGTGCTTTCACCAGAGGTGAGTAGGTGGGTGGTTTCCCTTAGGTTAAACATCCTGGCTCCACATCAGCCTCTTTCCCTCATAGCGCCAAGTTGGACATAGGTATCAGGAATGGTTGTTTTTTTTTTTATTATTATTTGATTCAGTTGGTTTAATAAATTATTTGGATTTTAGCTTGAAACTTCTCCAGTTTCCTTTTGTTAAACAGACTTTCCAGGGCCCATTACAGTCTTGGGGGTGATAGTCTCCAGGTGGCTTAGTTGGGTGGACAATGTTACACATAGGAGAAAAAGTAAGTTTACGGGTTTTTCCAGGGAAAATACAAAATGTCAAAAAAATGATCATACAAATGTCAAGGTTACTGTTTTGTTTCAGAACACTAAGTACGACACCTGCCATAGAACTATAAATGTGGATCACCGCACATTCAGAAAATGGATAACCAACACTGTAAGCTCATATTTAGAATTCTTAGTATATTTTTATAACCTTCAGTCATGTATATTTTTCACAGCTGCTATTCTCTAAGGGCATGAACATACAGTATAGGTTTCTCCAAACAGTTGCAATGACACCACTAGTACAGGGAGAGTTTGCTTTTTTTATGAATTGCTTACACCATTTGAGGCAGATAGGATACCAAAGTCAGCTACAATGGCCATTCCTGGGCAAAGGTACCATAGGCCCCACCAGACTCTGACAATTGCTCTTCAACAACTGCCAGAACACCGTGCACTTGCATATATATTTTTCCTGGTCTTACTTTATGGTTGGTAGGCATTGTGCTCTCAGAAAGTATCAATGTGTAGTAAGTGTAGATTTAATTATTTCAGGGCTACATTAACCATCTCAAACGGTTTACTATCAACCTGGGTAACCAGAACAAAATAAAACCATAATGTGTTATACTTTCTTATTTCTGACTTACATTTACATGAAAACATAATAAAACAAAGTGAAACTCCATCACCAATAGCAAATAGCACTACAAAAATACAGGGCAGTTCAGTAGCTGGTGTCACAATCATTCATCAGATGTGGCTACCAAGTAGCTAAGGAAATTATTCATTTCTAGAGGAAGTGATAAGCTTGCAACAGAAAGGTCAAAACTCCTGATAAATATTGGAAATGTATAAGTGTAGTTAGAAGAAAAAGTAATTATGGAACGACATCCCTAAGTGGGTGGAACTCCACCAGAGGATACTGAATGTCACGGTCTGGTTATGGAAGCCAATGGAACCATCATATTCCATGCTACCATCACAGAGAAGCAAATTTTTTGGAAGAAATCCAAGCTGTCATTGGCACAGAGGTAGGGGAGATAGAGTCACATGTGCATGCCAGACAACCGTGTCTGATCTAGTTGAGTAACCTTTAAAATTACTTTGCAATTTAAAGAATCAAATGTAATACAAGCATGGGAACACAGAGGTACAGAACACCCTCATTTTTCCACATACACACACACACACTTACGCACGCACACACACACACACAAACACATATGGTTGAGAGTGGGATATAAAAAGAGTGTTGGTCTCATATATTTTCCCAGCCGGGCTCCTCTTTGATGTTCATCCAGCTTTGTGTTTCATGGGATAGACATTAGGACATGGCTCTCCACACCCCTGGTCTGCCAAATGAGGAAACAGAACCACAGGGCAGGAAGTTTACCATCTGCCCATAGCTTGTCTCTGCCTGTACTGGCAACTGCTGCTTGCCAATGCATGGGGTCCAGATGCACACGGGACATGGATAGCAGCTCTCTAATCATCATAACTGGAAACATGAAGTCTCCTGAGACAAACTAAAGTAATTTAGGGAAGGCTGGTTGCCCTGTAGTGCTCTCACCTCAGATGTGGTGTGTTATAAAGCTTTAACACTTACCGTGAGAGAGTAATGAGAACGCTGGCTGATTAACACACATGCTGTGGTCATCATGTATGCTGTAAACCCTTGAATCATGATGTTCAAATCATCTTTACAATGTCACTACAGTCGTGCTAGAAAGACAGTGAAGCTATGACCAAGCAAAAGTGACAATCAGTGTGTGAGGGACACTGCAGCTACACACATTTAAAAAAATAATACTATATGCCAAGTGTGACGGTCCGGGGTGCGTGCAGGGCAAACAGAGGCAATTCCAGGCAGGAATGCGGAACAATTGGGGTTCATTGCACAGGGACGTAAACACGTTTATGCCGCGTCTGCCGGACAGACGCAGACGCAGACCTAAATACACACAAGACGGATCACGAGACTGGCGTGCGGCGGCGCCACACTGGTGGATACAATCGGAAAGCACATGAGGTAACGAGGTGGGCGTGGCACACGAGGGGCTGGAACAGGACGGACGACGCTGTACGTCACACCAAGTCCAGGAGAGTGCATTACACTATAACTGCTCCTAGTAGAGTAAGGTGCTTTGTAAGTACCATTAGCAGAAGGGTGGCCATTACAAACACAACAATGCCCAGTATCTACAGCCATGATTAGAAGGACTTGCACTATAGCCACTTCCAGTACAGATAGAAATATCTATTGTAAGCACCTTTAATAGAAACAGTAGCATTCCGACCACACCAAAGTAGAACAATATCAAACAATAAATTAAGGATGGGAATTAAAGTCCCCTGTTTTTTTTTTTTTTAATCTTTCTCTATAATACTATGTGCTGTGGTCAAAAGGGAGACCACCATTGACACTTTGCCTTATTGAGAGTGCCCCTGAAATAATCTTTAGTGACAGAAATGTCCAGCAGGCAAATTAGTTCTAGTTCTAACCCACAGAGGAGAGTACAGGCCAGATAAACCACCCCTGAGAGAATTGCAATCATATTATATAGTAAAATTCCTGTTTTCATTTCTGAATAACCCAGGCACATCTGGTGGAAGCTTTGTAGTTCTTATACTGTTTGATATACTGTAATAGTTCAGAGCTTTGTAATGAACTGAATCTTGCAAGGTGATTTTTTTTCCCACAGTTCATTGCAAAAATAGCTACAGAATTGTACTAGTGTTGCAGTCTGACTTACCTCATGTTCTGAAAAGATTGCCTCCCCTCATGTTTTTCATAAGAGTGACATACTTCAGATTATCCATGGACAAATACAACCTTTTTAAAATATAGTGAAGTAAATGTCCCTAATTTAATTCAATAAAAACAGGAGGAATAACAATTAAAAACTTACAATATGAGACCAATAAGCCAACTTCACTTGCTACTTGGATGTACTTGAGAAGTTAAAATCTCCAGGAGTATTATCCTCTAGTTTGGGTGTAAGAGTAATAAATACAGTTTCATTTTACAGGGGTTGATTACCCTAAAGATTTATTCCATGAGAAATTGAATGAAATTTTCCCATTCAAATCAATTAATTTCAATAAAACTTAATGGAAATATGTAACCCCTACCCATCTTAAGTAGTATCTTGTGCTTTTTCTGTACAAAGAGTCAGATTAGTTTAAAATAGATATTAGCTTTATTTTTGCATTTACAGTTTGAGATAGAATTGTACTACTTTCTGAAACTTAATGACTGGAATGAGACCTACAGTATTTTAAAAGATTTTTATATCAGAGAAATAATATTACTATTACAAAGCTTGTTGCAGAAAAGAAGAATATTTCATGAAATATTATATAAAATGTACTATTAAATTTGAGGTACTTAATCTAAAAGTTTATTTTTTTGAAACCGTCATATATGGAGAAGGAAGTGCTGATAGAAATACAGCTTTTTTTATATTGCACTGGGCTCATTTTCTACCTAGATACCCTTAAGTTCAGTAAAATCAGAACCATTTCAACCGACAATCTAAAACAAGTCTAGCCCTTGAAGTTGAAACTGACATTATTATTATAGAAATATGTTGATTGCCCTTTAAAATGGTGCACACCATGAAATACCATGTTGGCAAGTGATATGGCAGGCCATTGAGAGCCCCGTGCATTATGGAAAAGGTTATCTTGAGACTTTGTTTGGTTACTGTTATAGGTACCTGTGACATATCAGTTATTGATTTGTTTAAAAAGATGAGAGAAGAGAGAGGGAGGGATAGAAAGAGTGATGCCTTTGGGTATAAGAGGAGGCTGCATTATTTTGCATGAGATAAGCTATTAAGGGCTCCTCCTTGGCCAAATGATCAAAGGGTACAAAAGCAAGGCTGGGCATCCAGGTTGGGCAAAATGCAAGACAAATGACACATTGAAGTGCAGCTGACAGATTGTGAGGAGCGATGTTTGGAGGCACGGCTACCTCCATCCATCACACTTAGCGCCTGTGCTTCCAGATGTCAGCCGGAGCTGCCTTCATGGGGCCTGGAAGCTGGCAAATTGGGTAAACAGCCGGGTGTAGCGGAGGAAAAGGCCAGCGCCTGAGAGGTGGCCCGGATCGTGAGCTAACGAGGAGCCCATCTGCCAAAGCAGCTCCAAGATGCCAAACGAGATGTAAGGAGAGGTATGGAGCGGGGGGAAATGAGTGCTCATGGTCAGGGATATATCAGGCTGCTACATTTAATAGACTGATAAATGCCATCACTTGATTAGGGATTTTCACAGGAGAATCATAGTCATATATCCATGTTTTGTTTTGGCACTTAGGTTTTTCTGTTTTATCCAAAATAAATAAAACTACCATGTATTTTCTTGTTCTAAATAACAGGAACAAGAACAACAACAATAGTAAAAATAATAATATTTTTTTAAAATAGGGTTGTATTATAAAAGCATATTCCTTAAGTTCCTTGCTTTATAAATGTTACAAATCCAACATGAAGAACTTGGTTTATTTTTCCAATTTTTTGCAGAATGTGCCCAAAATTTGGAGTGAAAATTTCACTTCTCTCCTGCTACTTACACCTAATGTTTACTATTGTAATAATTACTATTATTATTTAGAAATATTTTCTAATTTCTTTTTTAAATATAAATATCACTGTCACCAACATCACAGTCATAATTTTTACTATATTATATTATGTGAATGGTACTTTTTGTTTACATATTTTCATTTTCCAAATAAATTTCAGGAAATTAATTACATTTTTAAACTGAGGTGTTCACATATTCTAATAGTTGAGTATTTACTAAAGCTAGCAATTTATGGGCATAATATTGGCAAGTCATCTTATGGTAAATGTACCAGGAAGACCAAATCCAAATCCTGCATGACTTTTTGAGTATTCACACGGGGGCCAGCCTGTGCCATTGCTTCCCAGTCCCAGTCCCCAAGATAAAGGTACATGGGCCTCTATTCAGAATCATAACAATGCAGTAGTGTGCACCTCCTGCTGTGTACTACATTTCGCCAGTCCCCCTTTCCACCACACACTTGCAACACTTAGCAGGATAAGTGAGTAGAAGATGGATTAATCTTGCTGTTTCTGTTATTTTACCACCCGTTATTATTATTATTTGGATTTTTATCTTTACTTACTAATACATTCTTTCTACATATAAGGTTATTTTTTTCATTAAAATCTAAAAAAAAGTGCAAAGGGAATCAGTGGTGTCATGCCAGCCCTCACTTCCCTTTAATCACAGAGATATCTAGTGCGTATTTGAACATAGTAAAACCTGTACATTCATTCATGAATTCATATTTTATTTACTTGATAAATCTCTCCAATACTTTGAAAGTGTAGCATATTCATTATTTACTTTTCATCTCCCTTGTGTCAGGCATGGGGATACCATTTCAAAAGGATGGGAATCCACCATTTGGTATTTAGTCTCAATGATTGTCGGTTGGAGTTTGCAGATGGGCTGTATTACTGAATGCTTTGCATTGGTATGGATGAATAATTGAAGGAGGTGTCATGGTGATGTTTTGATGCTCCTCTCTTATACCAACTGATCTCCATATGAAACAGCCGCAGTATGTCACCCGCCAACGTCGTTACCAAGACTTGGTAGATGTGAGATTGCTGGTACAATGCAGCACAACAATCTTACAGGCAGCCATTGTTACAATGTTAATGATTTTTATCGTCATCACACACATGACTTTGCTTGTTCTATATTCATGAGTTTCACTCTGCGACTAGAGTGCGCTTTTTCACATTAGTAGAGCAGTTGTTCTCAAGATAATCTTGCACAAAAAATCAAGAAAATGATATGTGACGTCTTCCTTCTGTGTATTGTTATGACTGTGGAGCCTGTCCCTGAAAACAGCGGGCACCATGCAGGTGGCACTACATATAAAATAAAATGCCAATTCGTAGTGTAGCAAGGTGCCTTTAATCACCCTCAATGGGCAATGTAGAGTAACACATTTACAATATACTGTATGTTTTTGTTCAGGTGAGGAGACCACAAAAGTCCACTGAAGGTCCAACATCATTCTAATCACTGTGACAGCCTAAGGCTGGATTATGCATTCTGTGTATTCAGTGAACTTTAAGTCTAAAACAAATAACCTGAGATGTTAAACATGTAGATTAACTTTTATAATATGGGACTCTTACTTACAGTCTCTGACTATATGTCAACATAGTACAAATCTCTTGCAAATTTTTGTTGCAGTATTAGATTTAAAACTGCTGTCTATCTTTTCATCAAGCTCATGGTAATGAGTCAAGATTAGAAGCTAAATCAAATGTACTGCTTGCATTTACCAAACTCATTGCAATTTTTCAGGAAGACTTATTTCAAACATTTCTACACATAATTTTCTATGATTATAATGTTTAGTACAGAAAGTGCAACATAATATTAACTATGGCAAAGACGGCTTAAAATTTCTGTTATGAGAACAGTCTGTTTCTGGTAGCTGGGAGGTTTTCAATGTCAATAAGTTTTTGAACATCCTGCGCAGTGTCATAAATTAAAGCAGGACTAGATGATTATTTTAATGGGAGTAACTTGTCTCCAGGGCTGCAATAATCAAGGCCTTGATTACAGGAACTGAAGGTAGGAAATGCAGGTAGTTTATGTAAAGTCTCATCCATGATCATTTGCTTCCATCACTGCTTGGAATTCAAATATGGGATCCAGAAGTCTGAGTCCACATAATTAAGAGCCATATTTAATTAGGCATTGACCTGACACCTTTTTAGGTTTTTAGCATAATGCAGTTATCTGTGTCTCTTTCAGGGAGGACCCCTTCTGTGCAATTAATCAAGCATTATCTACCAGCAGGGACAATTATCTGTTTATCACATGTTGATGTTATCATAAATGTGCTCCTTTCATTGTCTGTTGTGACAAGTGCATTTAACAATAATCTAATCGATCCAGAGTTCAGACTGTGCACCAGGGGTGCTACTAAGAATGTCAGCTGGGGTAAATAAATGCATCCATAATTCACCATTGATTGTCTAGAATGAAAAATACAAAGAATATGTTTGTCTGATCCCTTGTATGAACCATTCTGAATGACAAAATCTAAAGAAAATACATAAAACAACTGTTAATTAAAAAGGATTTCATGCATTATGCTTATGGTGCTCCAGGTATTGCCTGAGTAACTTGCACTGGCCTTATAATGGTGAAATTTCAGAAAACCATGATGTCTCTGATATGGCATAGTAACTTTGTCACAATCTGGTACATTAACTGAGCAGTAAAAGCATGGAAGTTTATTTCATTAAATGAGGAAAGAACCAGCAAAATTATTTAATTTTTGTAGCCATCTTTCATACTTTCAGAACTGGATCTCTTGCTTTTGTAAACAGGTGACTGTCCTCTAAGGCCCCAGTCTATTGCTGTGAACCCGATGAACCGACATCCCCATTAACCCTAAAAGCAACCTAGATGTGCATGAAGTTAGAGAAGAAAGAGTGTGGGAAGTGTGTAATAAACAGTGACAGTGAGCGGCTCCTCTCGTTTCATCTTGTGGAGCGGCAAGCAGGTATATCAAAAGCACAACCCCCAGCCATTTACAGAAATCCAATTTGCGCATGGTTTTATGAATATGAAAGGTAGCTACACGCAAGGCGCTAAAGGAGAGGCCAGAGTGTTAATTAACTCGCTATCTCCAACTTTTGTTAATTTTAATAGTTTTACAGGGATCAGGCTGTGGCACCAATAAAGCTCACTCGCTGTGGCAGGTGTAATTTCATGGATTAGCTCAGTAAACCCGGCAGCGCTGGATCCACTCGCAGCCTGCAGCCGACCGCTACCTCTTTGAAGATAACTTTTCCCATTATCCTAACAATAGCGGATGGGATGCAACTTAATTTGTGCAGAGGCAGTGAACACGAGGACACTTGTACTCTCACTTGAGGGAACCAGGTTGGCAAAAAACCTTTAAATAACACAGAAAGTTTTCTAGTTCCTCCTCACAAAGTACAGAAACACTCGCGAGCACCTTTTTCTTGAGGTAAAGCTCTGACATTCCTCCTCAGATGTACTTTATCTGTGTGCCGCCCACTCGGCTCTCCTCTCGCCTTGCCAGAGAGAGGGCTGTGACAAGTCCTTCAGACTGGGGGGAGGCTGTCTGACTTTGAAGTGGAATTGGAGCCCATGGAACTGTCTGCTGTGTGATTAGCGCGGACAGAGATTGTGCTGTTCTTGGAACTTGTTGCACTAACTTGCAAGTGACCGGTGCACTGAGCCCAGCCCCCTGGGAATTTGCCAGATGAGAGAGGACAGTAACTAGGTTAGGAAGAACAGTGTCCAGATGAATAAATGCAGTGAAATACATTTTCTTTGCTAATGTTGGGTTAGGCTGAACTGGTTATGTGTTATAGGAAATTAAGGATACACTTAATAAATGTGGCATTTTATACAATGGAAATAAGCATGGTAAGTTTTAAAAAATGAGTCATATTGGGATAATATGAATAGTATTTCATTTTTAAATTTGTTGAAAGACCCCATGTTACCACCTGCAGTACATGCACTACATGAATCCCATGATCAGTACCCATTTAACCCAAAAGTTTTGGTTCTGTACCAAACTTAGAAAACTTGTATAGTGTTTTCAAGGCTAAGTAGTGAAAGTACCTGGTACTTTATCACGATCAGGATTTGTGAAAACATGTTTGAATATGAAGGAACTGAGAACTCATGAGAAAAGATTATAGTTTAGAGGCTTTCAAATTTGCACAAAGGAGAAAATTTTTACAGTGTGTGTGGGCCGCAGATAAAGCCAAAGCACAGGCTATTTTTTCTGTGCCACACCGTGGGCGACACAGGCAGTCAATTTCTCTTTTGGATGGCTGACGGGACTCTCTATGATTTGTAGAAAGGCGTCTTGCTCCCTGTACCCCCTCGGACCCCCCCACATTCATTGTTTTAAAACAGCATGGGGAGAGTTACATTCCTCAGGTGAGCCAGATCAAACGCACGCCAGCCACACTTATGAAATATTAATGCACCACCCAGAAGGCCCAGGGGGAAGTGGCACCAATTAACAGCAGCTCTGTCATTCGGCTACAGTGATGCATGGCACAGGAACGGCGCCGGCACTTTAGCAGGCACACAAAAACAAGACAGAGCACCTCTGCTTTCACTTCAAGCAGTATTTTGTCTATGGATCCCCTCCTTCCCATGAGACTGCTTGTAACAGTGGGAGATCAATAACAGACGGGTTGGATGCTGGATTGGACAAGGCCTCACCCACGTGGCAGGGGATTTGAAGCTGAGAAAAAAACAATATCACTAGACATGGCTGATCAGAACAGGCTCATCTCCCTTGTTGATGACACCACATCTCACCTGTATACAAGAGGGCAACACAGGAGACATGCTTGTACAGTACAAGAAGTTAGCCTTGAACTCAACTATAAACACTGCTCTGCGTAATATACGTAATCTCTGCTATTTAGCTTCACCAGCGGGAAGTAACTAATCACCTTACTGAGGATCCTTAAATGACCACAGATTATCATTTGAAGCTCGAGAGAACATGCTATATCTGAGTTTCTACTGCTGGTGTGCTGGACTGTCATCCACAATCAGTCATATTTCCCAGGAGAATCTGGGTCATTTCAAAGGGCTAGTCAGGATGTACTTTATATTCGTTGAATTGGAATGCAGTGACATACTGGAACGTACAGAGCATTACAATGGTAATGTACGTCATGCATTTATAGAGAAAATCACATGTCTGTTGATGTTTGTAAAATTATTAGCGTGGTAGTTTACGGAATTACTAAAGGGCCTCATTGCAGATACACAGTGCCTTATTCCATTTGCTTTTCTCCTCTTCCTGCTGTATTTGTAAAATATGTCTCAAGTGGAAAGAGATGCATTTGGTTCAGGCAAGGTCATCAATGATCATGATAACCGGACTGGAACCAGGAAAATAATTTTGTTGGCCTTGTTATAACCGTGGTAAACTGAAAAAGCTTTTTGAACTTTGGAATGACTGTATTTCCTTTGGAATGACTCAATAAAAGATTTCCATGTTTTATAATTCCAGAACCCATTATTATCTAATTGAATCCATTTGAAGTTTAATTATGTCATTCTCAGTTTTACCTTCAAAAGATTAAAAATAGATACCATTATGGCATAAACAGAATTTACTGATACTTTTAAGTAAAGAATGCGCATTCATATTTACGTACTAAAATTAGTTTACTATTATTTACCTTCACGGAAGCTTTTGTCCAATATAACATACAGCTCGGAGAGCAGGGTCAACTTGACCCTCAAGCCTTGCTCTTGGGTCCACTGGTGACATGACTCTGCTGAGCACAGGATTTGACCAGTGATCTTCTAAGCAGAGGTACAGAAAACTAACCCTAAGACCCACACCCTGGCCCACCATTGATTCATTAATTGATGTGTTTATTTCTCAGATCATTGTTGATTTAGGAAAATGCATTTCTTTCTTTATAGTTCTGTAGTCTTTTGACCACAGTAACTCCCTCACTTATTTCATTTTATTTAAGTGCTTATTTTTTTCTTGAATAATACATGTGAAGAACTTTGTGCTGCCTCCAAGACTTCAGATACCTCACATTTCAGTCCAGTTTATTAACTCTGACAAGACCCAATAGTCTGTTCAACCAATATATCCATCCATCCATCCATTTCCTATCCTTTAATTCTGGGCAGGAAAACCTGCAGACTATCCCAGGCTGCACGGGCCACTAGGCTAGATTACACCCTGGATGGTAAACCGGTTAAAAGCCAGTTAAAAAATAAATATGTAAAATAAATTAAAACTCAATAAGACAACATTATAACAATCATAATAAACTAAATTCCATCTAAATCTTGTGTTTTATACTAATGGTACAAGCTGGTGAGTGTGTGAGGAGTACGGATTAACTGAGGAGGTTACAGGGCTGTAAGGGGACAGCCTCCCCTTTCTAACTGTGAATTTAGGTTCCTTTCTTGTCAATCAATTCATTAATTTCCTTGTGCTTGCCAACAAATACACATAGCATTACAGCCCTAGAGCAAACCTATGGAAGATGGGAAAAACATAAAAACACCAACTGTGCACACTATAGGCATGATTATAAGCACCCAGGAATGTCCAAAAAACGGAGCTGTTTTTATATGTATTATTATTATTATTTTGTAATTTTGTGTAAGCAATAACTGAAACCATAAAAAGGTACTTAAAATTGTTCTTTATTCCCCCATAAAATCTGTGTTAAGCAAATTTTTAATCCATTTTATAAAACAGAACGACAGGAAGATCACAAGAGCACAGAATAAGAATGAGTCTCTTAATTTCAGCAAGTAACTTCTTTACTTTGCTGGATGTGGATATGAGCTAGATGTGAAAGTGTCACCCTGGTTTAATTAAACAGCTTTCTGTCATACTCACTAGTCCATCAATCCCACCTCAGCTCTCCGGCTGCACTGGATGGATTTGAGGAAGTCAGATGTCACCTCACATTTCGAAACAATATCTGTGCTGCAAGGACGCAGGGTTAGCTAATTAGTCGTATTGCATGATTTACTGGACGAATCCTATTTGACAGAAATGGACCTCAGCTGCTATTCACAAAGGCTTAGGCTTCAATTTAAGGAAAATGCCAGAGTGTAATGACAGATTCATTCTGAGACCTTGGAGTAGAGGCAAACTGATGGCTACTGTTGCTGTATGTTACACATGCTGTTACCTGGGGCCAAAGTTAAAAGGATGATATGCAGTAGATGGATTTATATGCTATATATCTCCTGGTCCATTTGAAAGGTTTTATGCATCACTGAATAGCCTTTATTACTTTTTCAACATTAGCAGCAGAAAGATCTTTGGAGGAGGGGGTGATATGAACATCACGAGGAATAACCAGTCACTGGCAAAGATTGGCACAGATCGAAAAGACTCTAGTAACAATTCTCAACCTGCCAATTCATGCCAAAGACAGCATAAATGCATTTGAATGTAATTCAAAGATCTTATTTCATTTACTCCACTGCAAAACAGATTGGACATTCTACCATTGTCTTTTGAGAGAAATCCCTCAAGTCAATCCCAATCTGGCAAAGTGTGCAAAAGTGCCAGCTGATAGTCAACTTATTATATAAATAAAAAAGATGTCTCGTTTGACCTCCCCCTGAAACCTATATCCATTGCTTTTAAATACAAATGTTATACACATAAAAGGTCCAAAGAACTGTTTTTCTGCCTTTTCATGTGTTTTATATATGAAACACTCATTCTGATACAGAGAAGACGCACTCAGCAATACGAGGAGACAACAAGGTACTGCTGGAAAATGGGGGTCACTTTGGTGCTCTTTGACACAATCTTCATTCAGATACAGTATATACTGCAAATACATGAGAGAATTTGATTTAACCCAAACAGAATTTAAGATGCATTTAAAGTGATTCATTCTCATCTTTTTACCACAGAAGGCTGATTTAATCTCTGCCTTTGATTATGTCTGTAAGTAATAGGAACTCAGATGTACTGCTTGAAGCAGATGTTTCTTCCACCTGTGCTGCATGGTCATGATGGAGTTGTATGACCTTACCCTGAACCGGAAGCAACTGCCTCCTCATCGTTTTTAGCGGTAAGCACTGAATTGTATTTCAGTCTTGCCATTGCTCTATGAAGCTCAGGACTCAGTTCGGTTTGAGCGGATGAGTTTAATCTCAGTGGATCATTGCCAAGTTTCTATCATGTTTTCTGTCATCTCATTCATTCAGAGTTCTGCTTCCAGGTTTATGGTTAGGCTTATATACAAGTTCAAAGTAATCACTATTACTTTTGAAATGTAGATTTTAAAACTAATACTCTCAAAAATAAAATTATGATGATGTCATCCCTTGTGCAGAACAGGTAAACTTTAATTAGAATGACCAATCACAAAGAAGGTCCAAACTTGGCAAATACAAATAATTATGTACACGCTCACACACACACACACACACACACACACACACACACACACACACACACACACACATGTTTGTAATTATATATTTGTGGGGACTCTCCATTCATTTCTATGGGGAAAACTAATAGCAACATGAGGACCTTAACCCCAGCCCAGACCTAACCATATAGGTGTTACCATAAGTAACCAAACAAAATATGGAACTTTTGATGTTTTTACTTTTTTGATTGCATTCACAGAATATTATAAAATTGAGGTTATCCAAGTCGAGACCTGAAAAAATGTCCCCAAATGTAAGAAATGTTCAGGTTTCAGGTTTGTGTGCATGTGAGAGAATCAAGCTCAGAGCACAGACAGAATGTGCAACTGAAACGTTTCCTGATTAACACAAACTAACCTTCCTGTATATGAAGCAGCCAGATCAAACCATCCTAAACTCCGCCCTCAACTATGTTAAAGTGATGTGATTGGCTAATGAATAAGTATAACCAAGTGTTCGGTCGGCCGAGCGGGGAGGAGGCAGACCCCGAAATGCGGAGGTAAATTCCTTTATTTCTGTTATTGGGTAGTACACAAAGCAAGGGGGACGTGCTAAATTGTGGTCGAGAGGCAGGCGAGAGTCTGTGAAGATCAGTCCGGAACAGGTGGATGAGACGAGGATCTAGGGAGGGAGGAGGACAAGGGGGGAGGAAAAGATAGAGAAGGATGGCAGGGTATACACACGGGTCCAACAGGGAGATGAGGCAGGCACAATGGGTGAGACGAGCAGGGATGGCAGACAGGTGATCAGGCAGGACACAGCGGGCAAGACAAACTGGGAAGACAAGACACAGAGAAATTGCTTGGTATGGCACATTACTAGAATGGCAACAATACTTCACACTGTTTGCCAGGTGAAGTGTGGTTAAGTAGCCGGCCGATCATGTGGCGATCGGTGGCCGGTGCTCTGTCCCGCCCGCGTGGGCGTGACACCAAGACCCCATTTATCATGTGGAAAAAGTAAATGCATGTTTACAGTAAATAGTGATTTTCATTTTTACACATCATTCTAAAGCAAAAACTTGAATCATCCAATTGATTTGTCTCTCAGTTTGTGTGTGTGCAATTAAACAAATGAATAAGCAAGTAACACCACAGACTCCATGGTAAAAGGTTAAATTAATGTGTGTTGTCCTGCAGCACTTTTAGTTACCGGACTACGGTTAGTGATATACTGATCAATAGAATCATTTACTGGTGTTTTGGTTTTACTTTTAATTTAAGATACTGCACACGATATGTGGGGCACAATAAAAAGGTGCAGACACATTTCAAGTTGTAAGAAATAAAAGCCTTGTAAGGGTATGTCAAAAACAATTTTGGGACATACCGGCTAAATCATGCTTTTGGGAAATCTATGCCCATCTGTGTCACTGTATAATAACATGTAAGCTGTATATAATTTACGACATAGGTTAAGCAAGGCCCATTTCTGGTGCCTTCTAATGTAAAATGAAATGCTTTGACAGATTGGGTCTGCAGTGGACAAACAGAAAAAGCATGATGTTTGTTGATATCACCTGACGTCATGCTTCTCCGGCTCCAGTTTCTATGCTCTGTGCACAGCAGCACGTTGTGATGTTTTTAATACTTTTAGGGTTTAAGGAGAGTTGTACACTCAATGCTTCGCATGTGTAGTGATTTCAACAGATCCTTAAAAACTCTTACCATTCATGAGTCGCTATCATCAGAATCAGAATCAGAATCAGAATGTGCTTTATTGCCATGTATGTTTCCACATACTAGGAATTTGTTATAGTGA
>JABFEA020000043.1:34077147-34096017 GCA_019775915.2 Cyphomyrus plagiostoma
CCCCCCCCCCCCCCCCCCCCCCCCCCCCCCCCCCCCCCCCCCCGCCCCCCCCCCCGCGGCGCCCCCCCACACCTCATGTGCTCGTGCCCGCTCGCTCTCTCTCTTATAACACTTATGCATATCATATATAGACATGTTTTTAACCCCTACTTATATAATAAATCAACTGGTTATACCAAATAAGTGATTTATTAACCCGAGGGACCCTGCTGCTAGATCCTCACCTCTTCCCGCGTGTGCGGTACAACAAAGGGAAGAGGAAATAAGATTGGGACCCTTATAAAGGGGAAAAGACAGAGGGAGGGGCAATGCAGGACAAGAGCATCATGGGAAAATTTAAGGGATATTGTACCCATCAGGTTAAACAGAAAAAAAGAAAACAGAATCTTGTATAATTATAAACAAAATTAAAATAACAACCTGTTACACTAACCCATTGCTGACTTAATCGCCTTGTACTGCTGTGTGCCAAAAATGGTTTTACAAAGGCTGTTGCTGCATGGCCATTTAAATTCTTGTGCTTACAGTACTTATGGCAAGATTTGTGCACTTCTTGTCTGTACTGTGATGGATCATCCTTTGTATTGATTGGTACATCAATTAATAATGCTGTAACTCCTGCCATTGTCTCTGTATGTGGGCCAACACTCAACAGCCAGAAATGCTGATGGGAAAAGTAGTTCAACCTCCAGGGACATGTTGCCTCATTGTGTGTGCCTTTTTCCATGGCTGGCACAACAGTGTTTATGATGCTGACAGCCTTTTCCAGACATCTTTGTGCACAACTCATGTCTGTTTTTATGCTGAACTACATTCTCTGTGTTACCATTAACAAAAATATTACAGGTCATTCAAGCGTGACATCCTAACCAAATCATATTAGCTTGGTCCCTTGATTAATGCATGGACTCTCACATAACTGGACTGATGCAAGTGTTTTAACAATTTTGTTATGCATTTCTTCTCCTTAGCAGAGTACTTCCATAACTTGGCTCTTTCCATCTAAATGCAAATCTGAGAGAAATTTTCAGAAATGTCATCATCGTTGAATTCCGGAGGCATCCTCTCAGAAACCCCTTCTGCACCCCTCTTTGGCTGTTAAAGTCTCAGCTTGGTGTAGCTCTGAACTATTTTGTGCACACACACACATACACACACACACACACATATGTGTGGGTGGGAAAGGTAGAATTCAAGGCGTGAACAAAAGTACAAGCTGCAAATAGATTTTTTTTCTCATCTTTTTGAACACCATGGTTTCAGAATATTTCACTTTACCTTGAACATGTATTTACTGATTCTAACTCATTCACTTTGTAATGAGGGACAAATCGAACTGCAATTTGTCTCTGTATTCAAAGATTTAAAAAAAATAAAGAAATTACCCAATACCCGTATTGAAGCCCTACAGAGATTTGTGTTTGTGTTTCCCCTTGAGCTCTGTTGCATACAGATTATGAGTTTCAACTCAACAGATTTAATGAAATTACACGGAATCATCATCATTTGTTCATATTTTCTTTTTAATTTTTTCTTTCCCTCTGGTATGAAGAAATCAGAAAACCTCTGAAACTTTGTTGGTGCTTTTATTTACATCCAACCTTCCATCTATCGATTCATCCATACATAATCCAAACATTTAGCATGGTTGAGGCCATGGACTCTATTTACATTTGAGGTGAATCACAGTGATGTGGTGGGTTATTGACTAAGAAACAGCAGATAGTATCTGCGAGCACAGTAATGCTCCATGTGAAAAAAGAATGTTTGTATATGACATTTATTATAAAAAGTTAACTCTAGAGCCACACAAGAAACTACCTTTTATACTCCTTGGTAAGTCGGTTTTGATGAGCACTGTAGTATTCCCTAGGTCTCCACAGATATGTGCAGTTGATCGCATTAATGATGGTTTCCACATGAACAGTCAGTAACCGCACATATTTTTCTTTATAATTGAACATATGCATAAACAAAAGGATTTTACAATGATCCAAAAGTGTTTGCTAATACAGGCTCTTTTTCTCGCCCCCTTCAGCTGGACATGGAGATGGAAGAGTCCATTTCCCAAAGTCCATTTTATGATTTGCTTTGCATAACAAATGTTTTATCCCCATACATAAAATTTAGGTCAGATGCTGTCAAATGTTCATTAATTCACAACAAAATATACTGCAATAAGCTTTAAAACATTTGTCATACCAATAAATAACATCATGCACTTGCATTTATGAGACAACAAAAGATCCAAAGTCTAACATTTTTAGATCATAAAACACACTGAAAGACGTTTGAAACTGAGGTGAAAAAACTAAGGCTAGTATAAGCAAATTATACAGTAAATTAGGAAAATGTAGGTGTTTTAACCATAGGAATTTGTTGATTAACTTCAGGAAACTATTCAGCTATTTCAATGTCTGAATTCAGGTATCTGCTGTAGAAATGTAAATGCAATAAGACCCCTGTCATCATGGTGGTAATAAAATTAAATGAATACTTCCAGGAATTTCATTATTTCTCAAGTATCACTCTGGACTTGCTGTGGTTGACAGATATCAAGCAGGTGTCACTCGACTCATAGTCGCTCCGTTTCGGCACCAGTACCCTGAAGTTTACCCACGTGAATGAGGTGGTCACCTCCCTTCGACTTAGAGTCGAGGGGCTCTGACTCTTGTCCATGCGTATGTACTGAACATCAGTTCGGAGTATCTGGCCTTCTTAAATGCTCACTTGGGCAATGACAGTGAAACATGGAAACACCCTTAGCCGCAGCCTGATGACCAACTTTGTCATCGCATCATCGTATCTGTGGCACCATCCCACATAGCAAAATGAGTTTGAACCGGATCCAGGCCAAATGTTCTTCAGAAACTGTTGCAGATCTGTAACCCGCATCTGGTCCGGTGTCTTTTTGGACAACGGACCAGTACCAGTCCGAATCCACTTTCCAGATCTGAAACAGATTTGGGCCATATCTGGGCCAGCTTTACATTGAATATTACCAAACCTGGCCAGAGTCAAAAGTTAAATTCAGATCTGATCTGAATGTGGCTCATTCTCATTTTTCCCCAGACTGACTGCCGACCATTTCTGCTCCAGGATCCTAAGGGAACTGGTACACTGTATTGCTAATACAGAATACATGGCACACTCAAATTGACCCTGTTCATCTTCAAATTTTTATTTTAAACATAACATGCAATAAGTCACATTTTGCAAAATGATAATTAAATAGAACATTTTTAAGACATAAAAAGAACAAACATTTAACAAATTTATGGTCGACTGAGCATTCAACCATCCTGTCCAGGTGTTGAAACCCTGAAAAAACAAAAAGAAAAATATATAATTTTGTGCACAAATACATCATGGCAACTGATTTCATGATAATTTTCACCTATGACTGTACAATATTTCCATTTCATCACAATATTTCCATGTCATCACAGCCTCAGTATGTTTCCCAGAGTAACAGTTATTACTAGTTATACTGGAGAAACAGTGATACAGCCTGCAGTATTCCCACCAAACAAAAGCATTTTAGGGATGGAATTATCATTACTATTAATCATAAGGCTTTATGATTAGGCTTTCATAAGGCACCTGCCATTGCTTTCCCTTGTCCCTGTAGCATTCTACATCATATTTACTCATTCTATAATGCTTAATGTTTAAACTAGTTTATCACAAAGATAACACAGACCTGTAAAGTTGGTGAGATTGATAATCTGAAATTCTATAATTATTCAATTGAGCAAAGTTCAGACTTATGGTTTGACTAAAAATACTAAAACAGAATCTCACTCTATTATTGATTATGTCCAAAGGCAGATTTTTATAAAGGTCATTCATTTTATAAAGGTTAGAACCAGATTTAACAGGTTCTCCCCGTGTTTGGCGGCGGCGGCTGACTCCGAGCCGGAGGAACCACAGGCGCCCCCGGCCCGACATCTTTGTCCCCTTCCCTTGGGGGACCCCGACAGGCGGGGACCTTGTCGGGCTCCACCTCCTTTGGGTAGAGGTGGAGGAAACTGTTCCCCCCTAGTGTTCTCGGGTCCCAGCAGGTAGGTCCCCGAGGGGTCCCATTTGAGCTCCTCCTCCTCCACCATGAGAGGAGGAGCGATGGTGTTGCAGTCCGGGTCCTCCTCGGGGACAGAAAGTTCCGGGAAATGTGGGTCCGGGGCCATTGTGGCGGTGGCTGCAGAGTCGGAGTCGCGAGCATGGCGGCGGCTGCAGTGGGCGGAGCCGTTGGCACAGGTGGGGCCGAGACCTCAGGCGGAGCTGAGGGCGAAGGCGGTGCCAGGACAGGCGCCTCGGGTGAAGCCGCAGCAGCGGGCGGAGGCAGAGCCGGAGCAGGCAGGTCAGGAGCAGGCGCCACTAAGTCATCAGGGGGTGCCACGCACAGGCAGGTCAGGCGCAGGCAGGTCTATTACGACATAATAGACATCAGTAGGCATCATGAATGCAGGCATTGCCCCTTTAAGATATTTAGGGACCCTGTGAATGGCGTCCCTCACCGGGCTGATTCCCTGGCGAGGTTGGTCCGGCGGGCAGCGGCAGCCTCTGCCAAGGGAGGCGATGAGCTCCCTCGCCCACTGGCGGGAATAAAAGCGGGGACCAGAGAGCAGCTCCTAGGGCGATCGTCGGGCATTCCGCCGACGGATCTCTGCTTTGCTTCCGCTTCTTCCGGCCCTCAGTAGCAGAAGGCAAAACCGTCTCAGGGGCACCGGGAGCCAGCCTGGAGGTTCTTTGCATTTGTCACTCCATAAGCTGCTGCTGCAGGTCTCAGAGATATTTGCGTACCCTCCGAAGGGGGTACTGCTTCCCGGGAATACGTTCCTCCCTCAGGAGGTCGGCTCCCAGACTGGCCAGTTCCCAGACTACGAAGTCCTCTTGAACCTCGGGCTGGGACTGCCAGTACTCAGCCTCTTGCAGTAGACCGAAGCGATGATGGCGGGTCCTCTGCGCTGAGTCATCGTGGAGATCAGTCATTCTGTCACGTTTGGCCGAGCGGGCAAGCGGAAAAGCAGGCGAGTCCAGCCGGTAGTACAAGCAAAGCGGGGTTTATTGTGACAAACAGGGCTGACAGGGACCAAACAACAAGTAACGTCAATGACTGATTTACAGGACTAACTCGGATGCGGACTAAATACACAGGACAAGCTGGCAGAAACAGGAAACAGGTGAGAACAATCAGGTAGAAACACGGGGTAACGAGGTGGGCATGTCACACACGAGGATTGGACGGAGCTGGGCGTGACATGAACAGGGTTGTCAACTTGGGGCACGTGCTTACAAAAAACGAAAGGCATTTTGTGACTCAGCAAAAGACTAAATGCATTTCATGGTGCCTCAGCAAAAGACACCATCACTCAGGCAGCACCCTCAATCACACCTAAGAGAGGAAAAGACACACTATACCGGTGTCACACTGGAAAAGTGACTGCCCTGCTATGAAGTGGTGTACACACTGCCTTCAGAGCTGCAATGAGTCGAAGGAAATGGAGTGACCCAGACATGGCCAGTGTCAATGCGAAAGAAGTCAGGGAATGCCCCCCTGCAGGACTCCAAAGCCTTATAAGGATAGTCAATTGGATAGTTGATTAACTGTGAGCACGCCACACACCCCCACCCCCCACAAATCAAAGGATCTCCACCTGCTACATTTAGGTAGGTGGTACATTCAAAGTAACATCCACATGAATGCCAGGCCCCAAGATTTCCCAGCAGAACATTGCCCAGACCTCCGGCTTGCCTTCTAGCCAGCATGAACTTTTGCAGCAATTGATGCTACAGTAGCTCCAATTTAAGGCTAGTCCACCTCGTGGGATTGGACGAGGTGGACTAGCCTTATTTCCCCATGTTTATCACCAATTGGCCTTCCTTGGACCAGTTTTGATAGACACTGACCTCTGCTGACTGAAAATACCCCACAAGACCTGCCATTGTGGAGATGCTCTGACCCAGTCGTCTAGCCATCACAATTTGGCCCTTGTTAAAGTCACTCAAGTCCTTACATGTGTCCATTTCTCCAGCTTCCAACACATCAACTTCAAGAACAGACTGTTTACTTGCCCAGTATATAATTTTACTCTTGAGAGGTACCATTGTAATGAGATAACCAATGTTATTTGCTTCACCTGTCAGTGGTTTTAATGTTATGGCTGACAGGAGTACATTGTAAGGAAACAGGAGTTGAATTAAGAACAAATTAAGATGTGTTGCTAGTAGCTAGAAAGTTAGTTATTAATTCATTATTCAGTTACTTGATCATAGTGCTCAGAATATAAAGCTGGTCAGATTGATTGCCTGACTATGTAACATTTTTTTAAATTGTGATATAAAGTGTTGCAGTAGATAATTGCATTTTGGTCAGTGACAGACCGCGTATGTGATGGTGGTCCCATAAGATTATAATGAAACTGAAAAATTCAGTGACGTCGTAGTGCAATGCATTATTCACGTTTGTAGTGATGCTGGTGTAAACAAACATACAGTGCTGCCAGTTGTGTAAAGTGTAGCACATACAATTATGTACAGTACCTAATACTTGATAATGATAATGACTGACATGTATTTACTATAACATACTTCTGCTCATTATTTTAGAGTGTACTTTTTCTCTTTATAAAACAAACTTTACTGTAGCCTAGGTGTGTATTAGGCTATACCATCTAGGCTTGTGTAAGTACACTGTATGATATTCACACAACAACTAAATCACCTAACAACACATTCTTCAGAATGTATCCCTGTTATTAAGCAATGAATGAGTATTCCACAGTGTGAACATCTATGTATTAAACCCACTGAACTAAAGAAAATGTCATTATACAGTAGACATTTTCAATTTGTAAGTATAGGACACAGAACTACTAAAAATACTGAATGTATTTTAGGGGTTTTTCTTCCCTTTAACAGATATTTAAACATGGGTAACATTTAATTATACATTAAGCATGATTGTTTCACCTCACATAATCAAGACAATTTGTAATAAAAATTAGCCTTGCTTGACATTCCAGAAGGACTGGCACCAGAAGGAGAAGAGGTGGAGCTCTGCTGAGCTTGGTGTAGTCTCGCCCCTGCATTGACCAAACACAGGTCTCTGGAGCAGCCTGGCAGCCAAATATCATGGGCAATGCAATGCTACCAGCTGACATTGCCAGGCACATAGCAATCAAAGAATGACAGAATCACTCCTGCTCTGATAAAATAAATAAGAAGAATTACTGTGCTCTGGATCCTTGGCCGCACTGTTTCATTTGGAAACCTCATTTTATCTAATTTTCAGTTGGTTTACTATTGCTCGACTTGGCAAAATGGAATCAGAATTTTGTCGGAAGCTAAGAACTAGTTGAAATCTCCTTTCTTCACTTGTGTGATATCTGTTTATTTATTTGTTTGTTTTTATGTTTGTTTGTTCTTTTGTTTTTTCTACATAAAATTTGCTTCTTATGCATATAGTGATTTTAATTTATGCTGTAGTCCTTGCTGCACTAAACATGTTCCTTTATCTTTTTAATTTATCATAGGCAAAGCTTGTGGATTTTTGATGCATAAACAAAGGATTAAAAACAACTGATCGCCAGAAGGGCACATCCAGTGTGTTTTTTGTCCTTCTTTACACCTTCCTTCACACCCCATAGGTATGTGGGACTTCGCCTTCCCTCTGTGACTGTCCCCCTTCCCTGCCCCCTTGGTTCCCATGGCTCCTGGGTTCACGGAGCAGGACGTTAATCTTACCTGACTGACAGCACCTGGGACTTGTGTCCATGAATATAAATTGCCTGACAGAGCCTGGCACAGAGCCAGCTGCTGAAGTCCCCCTCATTAAAGACGCCCCGAGCGCGGAGGCTTAGCACTCCCGCCATCCCACCCCAGACATAATTACATGCTTTGCTTCATGGCACGCACACTCCCTGGACTCCCAAAAGGCAGTGAAGAAACCCCTTAGTCTGACCTCACCATATAGAGACATACGTTTGAGGAAGAGAAAAGCAAAAGCATGTGGTCTATCAGTGCCACACAATTCACTGCTGCTATTCAGAACAGATGTAAACAACGAGAAACCTTGGGGCAGATTTGACTGGGTCACTAAATGCTTCTCAAATGGTCACGTGACCTCTGACTGAACACATCACTGAAGCCCTTCTGAATTTTACACACCCCAAAGAAAGACTAATATGAAAGATTCTTTTTATTTTATTTTACTAAAAGGATGCCACAAAATCTTCTGTTTCATAATTAGGTTTCAGACTGTTAGCACTGTCTGGACATGCTGAAATCATTTTCTTTGGCAGATGTAATGTTCTGGTCTCCCAAATGAGAGCCACCAGAGTTTCCTTCTCCAACCATTGAAAATGTGGTGAAATCAAAAGTTTATTTGAAACACAGGGGAGCCCATCCTAGTCAAAAGGATTTGAAATGGGAATGAAGATTTTAAAATCGTCTGTACCGGCAGAGCAAAAGAGCTCCTTGTCTTGATTTCCTGAGCTGACCAAGGGGGAAAAATAGCTGTCAGCAAGGGATAAGACAAGCCTGTGATTCAGTATATGCTGTTTCCCTCACTTAACATTGATAAGATAATTGGTAAATGAATATTATCATCAATGTTTCAAAGTTACTTCTGAAAATGCAATTTAAACTCACATGGACAACCTAAGCCGGTTTAGTTCTATGGCTCCTTTCTTACCTTTCGTTTTGCTCTAGATTAAGCCGTGTCATTCTTCTGTCAGACAAGGAAACACTGGAGTGTAATCTTAATAGCTGTTTAAAAAAACATTGCAGTTGCAACTTCCCTCCACCTTCCATATACCTTCAGGGTAAAAAGATAAATAGTTGCACAATGTTTTTCAAAATGGATGTGTTCCAGGTAGGTCTGTATGTCATAATTAATAAAAAACCTTATTAAAAAAAAAAATCTTAGGTTTTGGCAAAATAAGATTCATTATGTAGTCCCAGCTACTAACCATATGCATAAGAGGCAAATGTATGTATTGTGGATTACATTAATTATTTAATAATATAATATGATAATATAATAGCCAATCTCTGTCATTATGCTGTATTTCCTATGAATCACAGGCCATGATCACTGGTTTTCTAGCAGAAGACTACATTTTTCTCCCAGTAAATGTATCATCTGGAACTGCCACCAATAAATGTAAGCATTTCATTTGTTTTCTGAAGAAGGGACAAAATGTGTTGTATTCTTGGAGAAAGTTACCATATCTCATTTGTTTCGATGTAGCCTAGTATATTCCCAGTTGAATTGATGCCAATTACTTTGTCAGAATGATGTTCCTATTTTAAGGTATTGTTTTTCACTGCCTTAACCTACGGGTAGGTTCTTTATTTATAAGGCTTTGAAAATGCATTACTTGTTACCTTTAGAATCAACACAGTTATTCATTTGTGGTACAAAGTAAAATCAGAAGTGGCTGCTAGCTACAGTTACAGGTTCATTGCATTAGGGTTTTCAAATTCTAACCACAGAGGGCAGTGAGTGCTATGATTTTCTTTTCTACATATTCCCTGGTCAGATCAGTGCAATAAACTGTGTTGTCAGCATGACCATAATGTATTCCTTATTCAGCTCCACCTCTCCTCCCCCCTGCTTCTCCCACTCTCAAACTACTATCTCTAGCCCCCTGCTCTGGGCTTGGGCAGTACCTAATTTTTCATATCGTCATACCATAAATACATTTTATTATGGTATCAGTTCAGGTCAGGTTGGAGAGCATGTGCTGATGCAGCGTGTTGCCACATCCACCACAAGGCGAAACTCCTCAGGATCCCAGCTGGCAACCCCCCAGGCAAACACACAGTCCAGTCCCACACTCCATAAATGCCCATCAATCTGCCCCAGCCAGGTGTTATGTAGGAATCCTCTTGGCCTGGACCAGCCACTTGGGTCCTCAGCAATGAGGATCCTGCGAGCCGGATCACCCTCAGGGAAATGCGCCACATGGCCATAGTTCTGTAACTGATGCTACCTCACAATGCAGGTAATGTGTCTCTTTCCGGACTAGCAACACAAGTCAAACCAGCAGTACCTAAGGATTCTCCAAAGAGACACAGTACCGAAGGAGTCCAGTCTTCATCTCAGCTCATTGGATAGCGTCCATATCTCACAGCCATACAGCAAGACAGGTAGAACCAGGACTCTAAAGACTTGGACCTTCATCCTCTTGCAAAGATATCGGGAGCACCACTTTTCAGCAACCTCATGTCCCCCCATGCTCTCCCAATCCATCTGCTGACTTCATAGGAATAGTCAAAAGAGACATGAATGTCAATGTAAGTAAATCATTCTACAAGGTCGACATTCTCCCAACAGAAAGACACACTACTGATGGCTGCGCCTAAGAAGTCATTAAATGCCTGGATCTTGGTGTTTAGAACATCCGCAATCCCAGACTCCTCCCTCAGTCTCTTGAGAGCCCCGATCAAATCTCCATTGACTCTGCTAACATCACAGCATCATCAGCAAAGTATATAAATATTTCTTCACTGATGGATGCCCCACAGCTGCTGGACCCCACAACCCTGCCCAACACCCAGTCAATATAAGTACTGAACAGAGTAGAAGCAAGAACACACCCCTGGCGAACCCCAGAATCAACTAGGAAGAATCTCACAAAGTCAGGATGCCCCACAAGGCAACTCAATCAACTAAGCGAAACACTTCATGAAAATTGACAAAGGCTGCAAAGAACCTCTGCCGATACTCGTTCTTGTGCTCAAGGAGAACCCTTAGTGCCAGGATCTGGTTGATGGTAGACTTCAGCCTATCATTTCCGTTCACTGACAGGCAAGCATGTGATCACAGATCCTGTTAAGAAGGACCCTAGTAAGGACCTTACCCGACACTGAAAGCAGTGTTATCCCCCTGTAGTTGCCAGTATCTAGGCAATCACCTTTTCCTTTCCAGAGAGGGACTACAATGCCAGGAGGACAGCTTACCACCATCCTGGAGAAGTTCACCCTCGATACTTCCCTACCCTCAGCTGATTCACCACCCATGCAATGTCAGTGGGATTGAGTGGTTCACAGCTGACTGGGGGATCAGCCTTGAGAACCGTGGACCCAGAGATGTTCAATGTCCTAGCTGGAGGGTCAGCTTTAAACAACTGCTCAAAGTAGCTGGCCCAGTAGGTCACAACTGCAGTGTCATCTGTAAGGACCATTCCATCACCCGCCCCTACTGCAAGTCTCCAGAGAACAGATTCAGATGTGCATAATGCTTCTATTCCTCTGAAAGCAGGACACGGGTCACTAGACCACAGGTAATGTGTCATCTGCTCACAGATTCATCTAAAAAATGCCTCCTTATCTGCCCTCAGAGCCCTCATAGCTGTCCTCCTCAGTTCCTGGTACAGACTGGAGTTGCCACTAAGTTGTGTACTGTGACTTCTCTCAATAATATCCAGGGTGCCTTGTGAGATGAAACACCTCCTTCTGGGTACACTGACAACACCAACACAACCCCCGACGACCTTTGGGGTCTTATCATGGAACTCCCACATCAAAGAGTCAGCAGTTGCACCCAAGCCTGCAAGTTCCACACACAAACTGTATGCAAACTCCCTGCAGTTGCAGCATGCAACATCTGCCCATGAGGATGTGATCAATCTCCTTTGCTGCACCACCAGCACTGGAGTCCAACGATGCAGCTCAGGGTGTTAGAACCAGGATCCAGCAACCTGTAGTCCATGACTTTTCACAAAGTCAAGGAACATGGAGCCATTCTCAGCCCAGTTTTGAGACCAATGGGGACCGATACAATCCTCAAAGCCAGCCCTGTCAGTGCCAGTGGTTACACTGAAGTCACCCATGACCAGAGGAGTGTCACCTTGTGGGCACCCATCAACCATTGAGTGAAGTTGCGAGTAAAATGTCTCCCTCAACGTGACATCACTCACTGTGGTCAGAGCATTCTTTGAGACAATAGACAAGACATCCAAGGAATGTCTTAGCCTGAGTCTCATAATATGCTCATTGAAAGGAATGACGTCAGACACTATCGGGAGAAGCCAATCCGCTACAGCAACAGCTACTCTCTGAGTATGACAGCCGTCAAACCAAGCAGACGAAATATAAATATACCCACCTACAAAGATTTGGCCACTCCCCAGTCTGTGTACCTCAGACAATGCCACCACGAAAATAAGTTTACAAAGTTTACCCAACAGCAGTTGTGAATTGTTTTATGGTGCCTGGAGTGCCAATCCTGCCACTAACCCCCATAGTTTTTCCCTGCAAGTTGGAGGACCACTTGCAGGGCTGAATGCATTTTAATGTCATACTCAGGACAGCATTGAGGAATTTAAATTGTGTCGCACTATTCAGGTATCTTAGCTGGGGGGAGTGGGTGCTTGCCCATGATAAACAATGGAAAACTAAAATAATGCAGTATACCAAAAATATTACCACTGACATGGCTCTGGTAGCATGTCCAGCACTGGTGAAGGGAGCACTTCTGGGTGTTCAGGCATAACCCTGCCTGCCAGATCACAGTGAACACAGTCTTTTGGTTCCAGATTGCCCTAGCTAAATCAGCAGTGTGTACGAGCAAGTCATTGAAATATGAGGAGGTCATTGAGACAACACACTGGGTTTGGGGGACATGGGTCAGGACACACTCCCTAAGCTTCTTAAACATGGCTGTGGTATTGTTCAGGCCGAAACGGCATCAAGCTGAAGTGCCACAGACTATTGTTGATGGTCTTAAGGCGAGCTTCTGGAGCCAGTTTCACCTGCCAGTAACCAGTCCAGAGGGCCACCATATTGAATCATGTCGACTCAGCAATGTAGTCCAGTGTGTCTTTGATGCATGGCAGCAGATAGGAGTCTTTCCTCATCACTGTGTTCAGTCATTGGTGGTTCACGCAGAACAGCTATGACCCATCCTTTTTGGCAATGAAGACTGCTGGAGTCACCCAGTCAGACAGTTCTGTGACTCCCACTGATGCCATCTCTCTGATCCTCTGTTCCACCTCTTGATGCTTAGCCACTAGCCAAGAGTTAGATTGATTGGTATTCATAGGCTTGGTTTTATTGAGCTAGTATCAGGAAAATTCATTGTAGAGTCTTAAAGCACTTATGTAACTCGCTCTGGCTAAGGGCGTCTGCTGTAAATATAAATGTAAAATGTAGCCAGGCGAATGGGTGGGCGTCCAGTCTATTGATGTGCTGCTGCACCAAGGAAGTTGATTGGGAATCTTCATTCCTAGCAGTCAAGATGTCTTGGAACAAGTCCAAAAGAACTTTGCGCTTGTCCTACTGCTCCACCACCGCTGGCAGGAAAGCTTAATGAAGTTGTCGGAGGTGGTCATAGCACTTTTGCGATCCCACTCTTGACACCCCTGAATGAGAGGGCTGCTGAGCTATTCCAAGCTTCAGTTATTGGACAGGGACAGTTCTGGGTTTTAACCACTTTTATTGTATCCATACCACACACTCGTATTGGCCACCATGCCCACTTCCTAAAATGCACGGTGGGCACACACACAGCAACATGCTATGTACATTTATTTATTTATTTTATTTATTGAACAAGGACAGCACAAAAGACAATGTTACATGTAAAAACAATGCAAAATTTGTTTTGTTCAGAGGTTTTCTAGGCAGAGGCTAATTTTCAAACCCAGTCCTTGGTTGGACTTTTAAAACAGACAATAACAGCAATTAGCGATTCACACACGCACACACACACCCACACAAACACACACACACACATTAAACACTACACTTGACTTAACAACACAGCGTTATAACATTATATTACAACACATGCGACTGACTGCCCACCAGTACCTCCATGCTATGGTATTCTGTTCCAGTTCATCACCTATCTGGGGAATACAATGGTTACATTTATTTTTCCCTTTGGCTTTCTGAAGTATCACATATTTAAAGGATATCAATTACGTAAAAACACAATGTAATAAGTTGCCATCCATACATCTATGCTCGATTGTCTAATGCAGGGTTGAGGGGGTCCTGAACTGATCCCAGAACCTAGGGGCACAAGACGAGGAATAACGCAGAATGGGGCACCAATCCTTCACAGGGAACACTCATACAACATAGATGTAATAAATGTGTACAATATGATTTTGTTGTGCTAATGATTTTGTTGTTGGGAAAAAAACAACAGTTTGGTAAGTGGAGTCATGAAAAAATATGGATTTTCATTAGATCTTATGGTGTTATACATTAATCAGCACAAAAAACACTGAATTATTAGATAGGCCATTTTTGTCATTTCCATTCTGTACAGTTCCACATTCATTTTAATAAAGCTCCACTGAAACATTTTTGTTTGATCACATTTTTGTCTGATCAAATGGAGTTGTTACTGGCACATTAAACAGGCAATTGTTATGGGGCATATTGCAGGCAGAAAAGATGCAATGATCCAAAAACAAAAAGGGGTTTTATTTAAGGGAAGTACAGAACACTGAGAATCACTCAAAATAAAGGACCACAAGGGGTCAGAAAACTACAACAGAATTTAATACTAAAACAAGCTTCAAAAGCCATAAGGGAAACAAAACCAGGGAGCAGAGCAACACAGAGGGCAGAACTAGGGACAAGGTTTAAGGACCAAAGCACATTGCAACATTACAGCATGAAATTACAATAGCAGACTAAAGCACAGTGTTAGGGAATGCACTTAAATACTGGTTTTCCCTCTGACATCCAGGGAAAACAAGGAACAGGTGTAACTTAATCAATGAACCAATAAAGGAAGCCAGTGGAGCAACAAGATACAGGTGGACACAACACACAGAACTAAGAGAATTAATAAACACTAAAGACTAGAGATCTACAGCAAGAACTATGGGAAACACCACCAGGAAAAACTAGAAACAGAACACACAGAAATAATCACAATAAACCTTGGGAAACTCTAGAATAAGAAAACATGAAATAAACATCAGAGAAAAAAAATTCCAGAAAACAAAACAGGTGAGACTGGTCTCAAACTAGCCTCCACCCCATGACACACGTGAACAGTATCTGAGCTACACACTCAGACCACTGACCTATGCAGCAATCTGGGGAACAGGGGAAACACATTAGGGTCTGAAGAGCAAGACATAGGGATGAGGATACGATGGTCAGCAACACCTGCTGGCCAAACAGGAAAAGGACACGAAGGGCAGGGTTGCACAGGTGCAAACCCTATGGCATGAATTTTTAGTTCTGTGCAGTCCAATACTATTCTGCAAAATGAATTTGACAGTCATCCTGTACATTAATGTACTAGCCTGCATGTTTTGATTGCAGGGTTAATAATGCAAATATATTCAGCGATAATAATCCATTGTCAGGGACAACTAGGTTCTTTATGGAGCTAATCGCAATGATAATTATTTAAAAATATATCCAGAGGATAGAATTTCAGGCACCTTACTATTAGTCCAACAAAATCATTCCAGGATCAAATAGGTATGGAACCTGTGGGTACAAGGTAGCAGACAACCCAGGATGGGGCATCAACCCATCACAGGGCACACTGATACAGCATTCACAGCTATGGGCTATTAGGAAATTCCACGTAACCTCACAGTGTTTTTGGACTGTGGAGGAAAACCAGAGTACCCAGAGGAAACTTGGATGCAAACTTTGCGATTTGGTTAAGGTCCAAGCCTTTCCCCCTCAGAAACAATGTAAATAAATTTAATCCATTTCCAACCCCCAAAAAATTGCCTACTTAAACTAATCTATGTACCTTCTGTCATGATCACCGGGTCACGGACTGGGGAAGCAGGACATAAACCGTGGAGTTGGGTTTCTTGGGATTTTTTTAGGCTTTAAAACATTCGGAAACATGAAATGACACACAACGTTAATGACTGGACTTTGGAAACATACTTGAACACAGATTTAAATACAAATCAAATCACTTTTATTGTCACATCACAATACTGGTACAATGGTACAGTACATGTGAAGTGAAATTCTTGTGTGCGAGCTTCACAAGCAGTAGTGGTGTGCAATATAGGATTTAGGGAAATATATACAGAGTATAATTTAGGGAATATATAATAGGGGAAATATATAAAGAATAAAATGTAAGGATAAGAACTATTAAAATAAATGCGATGAATGATATATGTGCACACACACATATATACACACTTATACACATATACATACACACATATACACACATATAACCCACACCAAAAGTCTGCATATGGGTATTGTGCATAAATGGCATGTGCAATAAGTAGTGCATAAAGTGACAGTGAAGTGACTATGAGGTGACTGTGAGGAGTTATTATTCAGTGTTAAGCAGTCTGATGGCCTGATGGAAGAAGCTGTCTCTCATCCTGCTGGTTCGGGACCGGATACTGCAGTACCTCCTGCCTGATGGAAGTAGTTTAAACAGTTTGTGACTGGGGTGACTGGAGTCTTTGATGATCCTGCTCGCTTTCCTCAAGCACCGCTTCCTATAGATGTCCTGGAAGGAGGGAAGCTCACCTCCAATTATCCTTTGGGAACAGCGCATGACTCTTTGCAGAGCCTGCCCTAAGGGTTGGAGATTCCTGTTTCAGCTTCTGCCTATAGGTAGGCAGGAGCAGAATGGAGCGATGATCTGATTGGCCGAATGGGGCGTGGAGGAGGGCTTTGTACGCATCCCGGAAGGAAGTGTAACAGTGGTCCAGCAGCCACTCTCCTCGTGTACTGAACAGAATATGTTGATGGAGTTTGGGTAAAACTTTCTTTAAGTTTGCTTTGTTGAAGTCCCCGGTCGTGATAAACGCCACCTCTGGGTGCACGGTTTCCTGCATGCTGATTGTGCTGTACAGTTCCCTGAGTGCACGGTCAGTGTCGGCTTGTGGGGGGATGTAAACAGCCGTAATGATGACTGCTGTGAATTCCCTCGGTAGCCAGTGTGGTCGATACATAATCATCAGGTACTCCAGGTCCGGTGAGCAAAAGGACTTTATCGGGTGCACGTTCACACTGCCCATCAAAAAAAAAAGTCGCTATTTGAATTTTTTCATTGGACCGCCTTTAGCTTTGATTATGGCACACATTTCTCAAGGCATTGTTTCCACAGGTTTATACAACATCTCACCCTTTTATTTTCATCCAGATTTGCATTAATTTCTCACCAAGATCCTGTATTGACAAGTGAGTTGAACCACTCCATAAAGCCTACTTCAGCACATCCCAAAGACCTTCAATGAGGTTAACGTCATAACTCTGAGGTGACCAATTCATGCGTGAAAATGATTCCTCATGCTCCCTGAACCAAGTCTGAATGCTCCCTGAATTGTCTCTTTGACAATTCAAACCCAATGAATCCTGGAAGGTACAGTGTAAAGAGTGTGGTGATTTAAATACACAGGACTAATTAACAAGACTGGAAACAGCTAGTGACATTGGGATTCCACACGAGGTAGCGAGGGGGGCATGGCACACAGGAGGATCGGATGAGCAGGGCATGACACCTACCTAATGATAAAAAGCATTAACAATCAATATAGAACTAGTACCCATGCATTAGTAATAAGCATAAAATAAATGACAATCCTATATTCCGAAACACAAGCAGACACACGTGCACCACCTTCAAGTCTCGCTATAATTTCCCTGGTTCTAAAGTTACTCACCACTTTTCTCTTTGCTGCAATTGACATGATTATTGTATCACTAAATGAACTGTAGAAAGTGCACAAAAACTTCACACTGAACACAAGAACACAGCTTTCACTCATCAAACTTGGTCGAGAAGTACCACAAGACTGAAAGTGATTCATAGGCATCAGCATCCAATTAGGTCTATCTGCCTTTGTGTCAACCCACCAGAGATGCATTTCAACCCATACAAGTTTTAGCAGGTCCATTTTGTTTTGTCATGTTCTGAGTTTTCGGTCAAGTTACAGCTATATTTTTGTCAAGCGAACTCTTCAAGTGTCCAGATTTGTGGAGTTGTACATGCCTTGACTCATATCAGTTTTAGCAGGAATAGTTCCAAGATTTTGGTCAAGTCAAAAAAAATTCAGCAGACCTGTCAGAGTTGGTCGAGTCAAGAGCTGTCCGAATTCCAAGGTTCTGCTGTACTTTGACTGGAGCCCCCTAGGACTTGTTGGAGTTCTACTCCGCCGGGTCCGTTGATGAGAAGAGATTCACAGCTGAGATGAGGAGTAGTTGCAAGCCACAGGTTTATTCTGTAACAGGTTGCAAGCTGGGAGCGTCTGTCTGACATACATTCAGCATGTACAGGAAGAGGCTCAACCATATGTATTGGCTCTGTCCCTCTTATAGCCCTTTTGGGCATCTCCCCCCTCTCTCAGTACCTTCCATCTCCGTGGCAACCACATGTTCGCCGTTTGCCCTAGTCAGTCAGTTAGTACTTGTCCTTGTGGAAGACTACAGATAAGTAAGGGCCGCTTACGTTGTCTGGCCCCTCTATTGGTCTCGCTGAGATCACCCATCCCTGCCGGCACCAGTTCGTTCTTGTTTCAATTTAGTTACAGCCTTATATGCAATTGCAATGCAATTTTATTTATATAGTGCATTATCACAACATTACAATGCGCTTTACATTTCTGCCACGTAAAGACCCCCCGGTGAGTAAGCCCAAGGCGACGGCGGCAAGAAGAAACCTTGGGAGGAACCAGACCCAAAGGAGGAGCCCATCCTCCTGGGGCCGGCAGAATAATTAAACAAAAGAAGATGGTATAACTAAGCTAATACGAGGGTTGAAATTTCAGTCTCTATGCAGGGGCAGACCGGTGCAGGCATGGGGTGCTTTGATGGCAGTATCCACAGTGGCATAGCAGCAGGGAAGGAAGGAGAGGCATCGCATGAGCCAATGGCAGGCATGCAGGAGGGTAGTTG